>MJUU01024198.1:165240-190572 GCA_002080025.1 Modiolus philippinarum
AAAAAAAAAAGAAAAATATATAAAACAAAAGTTAATTCTCATTTTCTGTTGAAGTCAGAACTTTTCTGGACACATTCCAGTTATGAAGATATTACTTATCTCAAACCACGAGAAGGTTACTGTTTTCTTTCATATTAACTATCGACATTGAGTTTGCGCTCCATATAGCTTCTGAACACTCTGAACAATAATTGAGAGGGTCAGAACAGCTGTGCAGAACATGTTCCGACTGTGCCAATTGATTGGGTGGTGCGTATGGAAAAAAAAATGAATTCAATATGGCGGCATAAAATACGACCGAGTAAGAGAGAACACTTATTAGTTGAACTACTTTATTGTTAAAAATCTCAGTATATTTACGAAGTTGATTATACATGAGGTTGAAATTAATCAATTAGTTATGTTAGATTCATAGGAAAGTGATACACACAGTCATAATCAAATATGCTTGCACATCTAAAATAGATATAAGTGGAAAATGTACATGCCTTCATGTTTCAAAAGTTAAATTTAATTTAAAAATCAACAAAGATAGTAATAAGTTAAAAAAAATTCACTATATGAAGAGTCCGAAAGTTTTTTGAATATTCAACGCTCGCAAAAGAAACTAAATGTATTTCCTTTGTATTTTTGTGTAAAATTGAAGATAGAATCAAATATAGATTCTTTAATGTTCCAATGAGTGGAGGGTAAAAATCAGTATCATTTAGATTTTGACCTCCATATTGACTGTTCTGCTCCTGTTCTATTCTACTCGATTATCAATATTCCATAGAACAGACAGAACATGCTCTGAACAAAATTGAATAATCGAGCACGGCCTGACAGTTTAAACTGAAATCAAACTTGCATTTCATATTCTAGGGAATTAGAACACAACAAAATTTCAAAATTACCTGAAGGACCATTAAACATAATGTCATTTCTTCAACAACTGTAAGTAAATAGTAAACAATATAAGATGTTATATATTTGAAAATTCGGAAAGGCAATTTACGTTTTATTTGTGCATTAATTTATCGTTAAATACTGTCAGACGTTTGCGTAAAGCTGAGACTGATTGAATCGCCACATCGCTTTTATATTTGACACATCGACACATCAACTACGAGTTTTGAAAGTTCTGCAATGCTTAAATTCCAACTTTCATTGACACCTGACTTAATGTAAATTTCTATTCATATTTTGATGTTACAATTTCATATAGCTGTCACATTTTTAAGCACTGCTTGTTTTTTTTTCATTATTTGTAAAGAAAGGCAAACAAACCTGTGGAATATTTAGACATTATTTTTTGGGGAAGGACTAATTTGTTTCAGTGTTTTCAGTCATATTAAACACTTCGTGTATATGTATAAACAATGTTTTAAGATTGCCTCTGCATCGGTTAGATCAATAATATACATGTAGTATTATTGCGTAATGTTTTTCATATTGACATTGTTATTGATCCGAGGTAAGCCATATTGGCCGGAGGCGCTAACCGAAGGCCAATGTGACTAACCTCGGATCTATAACTATGCAAATATGAAAAACTTTACACAATGATACTTGACAATTAATAAATTTCATTTCCACCAATTGTATCAATTGCTTTTCAGTGTTCTTTTACTTTTCATGTTAAAAGACCTTGTGACCTGTCAAAGTACGACAGCGGGCGACAATTTTCGCACTACAGGCTTATTCAAAATTTGAAGAAATATCTTGATATTTTCCTCCATATTTAACGGCTGCAAGGGCAAGAAGGTTGGCTTTAAGAACATATTAGGCTATGAAATGACAATTATGTTGATTCGGTATAATTTTATTACAACAGACTACCCTTTCAAAGCTCTTTTGAAGCTATGAAAAAGAAAGTAAATTGGGGTAAATGTCAAGGAGACAACATCATTTTGAACCCGGTGAAAGGACAAAAAAACAATGTATTTAGTTGGATGGGTCAAAAATAAAAAAAAATACTTGCCTTAAATATGCTGAATGTGAGAAAAATCTTTACCAGGTCACAAGTCCCTGTGCAAAACTGTTATCATTCTTTTCCATTTAAACATTGCTTTTTTCAAATGTTTATGCTAATATTTACTTTCGAATGAAATATTTATAATGTTACAGATGTGTTCTGTAGATTTGTTTTTCTGCTTTGCGTTTGATAAGTAACTTACCATTATACAAACAAAAAAATGGAAAACTGCGTTCTGAGCTTTAAATTTTGTTCTTTCTTTCATCTCCACAGGTATTAATGTAGTTCTCACCACTCAGATTTGGTCCGAATTCTTACAGAAAACATTCTAAAACTTCGGTACAATGTAGCAAACATTCAATCCACAAATCAATAAATAAACAAATAAATAAATCTTTCTAACATTTTATTGCAGAGATTTTAAAAATAACCTTTTATCAAGTTTACCAGATGGAATTTTTGACAATATGCCAAATCTCAAAGGACTGTAAGTATATGTAAATATGTGAACTGTTGGGTTAAATTAGTTGTTATTGTATTTTGACAGATGTTTGAATAAAAAAAAACCCTCAAAAACAAATATTCCTTTTTATTTCGTCTTTTGAAGATAAAGAACAACATGTCTACTTGATGTCTTTCATATAATAAAAATAGTTTGAGATATTAGAAAAACACTTTTAGGTAGAAGGCATGGATTAACCAAAATCCTTCACACAATTTTCTTAACATTTGCAATACGAAACACATATGTACTGTGCATAAAGAAGTTAAACTTTACCGTAGCATTTTTCATTTATAGCTCACAAAAACACCCCTATCTAAGGAGTGTTTAATTGGGAAATCAATAAATCAAAATGAATAAAAGATACAACTTAGCCCTATATCAAAGACCTGTTACGAGCATTACTTTTGTTATTCAAGACACTTAAATCTAGTAACTGCCTTGGACTTTTCCATCTCTCTTTTGTCTTTCCTATTATTCTCTCGATTTGAAGCTTTTTAACAGATAATTTACCTGAAATAATTTACTTACCACGAATTATTTACCTCATTATTTTTTATGCACATTCATTCATATATATGTTTAACTTTGACCTTCTGTCATGTTTCACCTAAAGAAGTTTAAGTTTAATTTCGGAAAAATCTCCCGGTCAAAGGATCGAACCTGTGCTACCTTTCTGTAATATCAAGGTTATCAACTGTCTTTCATAAGACGTCGCGGCTACCATCGCAAGTTAACGAACAGATGCAAACAAAATGTATTCAAAGTGACAACAGATCGATTACTCAGGTAATTTTAAAGATGCAATCTTATCGGTGTTTATATAGTAAAAGTAAACAAATATATTAAACAAAATCTATATAAAAGGAAGATTTTTCGTCTGAAGAAAAAAAAATTCATTTATAAGCTAATTTATATATACACTTGGCCATAAGTTAAGGACCACCTATATTTCAATTTGAGCTGAGCTTTAAATAGTTTAGTATTTTAATTTTCAAGAAATGTTTTAAAAATACTTTGTGGTTAAATTATTCAAATTACAAGAAAATAATCGTAAAGGTACACTAGGCACACACAAAAAATGCATATTCCATGGCTATTTGAAAAATGAGGTGTAAAATGGATGTCGAATGCAAGGAAACAAGTTTCACTGAAATGTACGATTACTGGTGGAAAACCCAGCTATCAGAAAATGATAATTTCATATTGTCGAAATAAACACACATTAGAGAAGAAAACAGTATTTTTGAACCTTTGGATACGTCACCAGTTCATATAGGGAAGATAATCCGTTTTAATACAGTTTTGAAGCGGAGTTTATCAAGAAATGGTGCAGTAATAGCAAGATTAGGACTTCATGGTACTGTAATCTGTTTTTGCATTGAACTTCCTAAAAGTAATCTTATTCATACTAATTTTTGAATTTATCTAGTCTACGGGTGCCACAGTGACACATTTTCTGTCTACAAAATTGCATTTTTATGGACATAAAATTTCTTTAATGCAATTGACGTCAGTTCTGACATTTGATGTTGCATAAAATTGGATGGAAATGTTGTTTTGATCATATAGGCATAGATTACCATAAAAAAAATGGTATTTTGAAACTCAATAATTAAGCCATAACATTTAATAAATTTGGCACACTTTCAATAACAAAACTACACAGATTTTAAAGAAAATTAATCAATACGAACATATTTTGTCAGATTTCAACGTCAAAATAGCCATTGCTCCGAACAAAGAAATCATTTTCACTCTTTCTGATTACCTTGGGAAACAAGGGCAGTTCATCTTTG
Organism: Modiolus philippinarum; assembly: GCA_002080025.1. Classification (NCBI taxonomy): domain Eukaryota; kingdom Metazoa; phylum Mollusca; class Bivalvia; order Mytilida; family Modiolidae; genus Modiolus; species Modiolus philippinarum. The sequence continues at coordinate 169,499 of MJUU01024198.1, forward strand.
AAGTAATGATGTATCATTAAGCATGTTTGCAGTGCTATTCTCCTTCTTTCAAAAACTAAGACAGCATTTCAGTGCTTTATGCTTAGTATACCAAACATTTGAAAGTGCAAATCAAAATTCAAAAATATGACTTTGAAATAAACTTTCAAATTGGATGGTCCTTAACTTATGGCCAAGTGTATTATGTAGCCTAAATAAACTGTTTACATTAACATGAGTAGAATATTCTATTTCAAATGATGGGATGTCAGCATTTAGTAATAGATATTTACTTTTTTGTATTTTTCATATACGGCGGTATTTTTTATATTCAAGGTCTTTAAGTAAGTTAAAGTATGTTGCAGAGTAATTAATAGAATTAAAGTGCTTCGTAAGAAAAGGGGTAGTTAAAATGCCTTCGCGCAGCGCTGCCGGCTCAGGTATCTTGGTCATACCTTTTCTTACGAAGCACTTTAATTCAATTAATTATTCTGAATCATACTTTAACTATTTCTTGCTTAACTGTTATACAAAAACTTGCCGAATTAAGCATGAGAGAAAAATGATCATATGCACGTATTCAGTTGTGATTTGCTGTACAAGATACTTAAAATTGTCAAACATTTCTGAAAACATTGTTTCATTCAATTTCTTCTAAAGTAAAATCCCTTAGTTCACTTTTCACCAAAACATTGACACACATTTGACTGATATGACATTTTTGTTTATTCAGTGGACCGTTTTGCACAAAGTTAGAAAAACTGCATACAAAGTTTCAATATTCCTTAATGCTGTACGTCAAGTAGAAATAATTACCTCACGAGCCAGTTATCTGACTTTCATTTGTTTTAATATTTTAAAGATACCAATCAAATCTTTGATATTTTAATGCAAGCATTATGAAGTGTTTTATCAAGAATTTGAAGTTATATTATAATTATGATAAATATTATATTCTTGTGTTTTATTCATACCAATCACAACAAAATTGCTTATATTTAAAGGAGTAACCTTCGCTTCGCTTAGTCTTATACCTTAAATCATACTTGTGTGAGGAATTAATATCAAAGAGTGTACAGTTGTGGTAATGTTTTGACTGGCACCGTGCAAATAAGTTTTAAGTTTTTTTTTTCTTAGTTTTTATTTGTCCTTACTTTTCAAGGAACTTTCAGATACACAATATATATGAAAAGTCATTTTTGCTACATAAATATGTGTTTTTTAATTGGAGTAGAAATCTTGCGCTCATTAAGAGGACAAATGGTAACCTTGGACGTGGAATATTTCTTTATGATAACTCTACATCATTTTTGATAACAATTTAATATTAATGCTTCATAGATTCAGCTTAATCAGACATATAAACTGATACGAACAAGGAAGGACAACCTTGACCTTCAGTACAATATTGAAGCTTTTGTTTCGTAATAATATATTAATCATATCTGGAAAGGTTAGATATGTATTAAAATAAGGCGACACTCAAAGTTCTGCTAATTTTTAATATAAAACCTTAATACTCAGACTCTTTAAAAAAAGCTGTAACACTCTCAAATAATTTATTGCAAAATATTGTGCACGAAAAAGCGGAAACATCTCAAGGAAGAAGAAAAAAACTGATTCCACACTGTTCAACTGTTTTTTTTATCAATCATAAGTTTAGTGTTTGATACTCCATGTGAATAATTAAAATGTAAACAAAAATTGGGTAAAGTGATTATTATTGTATTGCAACATTTAATATAGCCTTTTTATGACGTAAAAAATTATGCCGTCTATTAAGAACTCGATTGTAAGACATTTATTTCATATGACCAATGAAAATTCTCTTAGTTTCAGAATGATTTTGTTTTGTAATTTCTAATTGTTAATTCAGAATAGATGTTTATATTTAAAATTTTAATACAGGCTGCAACATGCCTTATAAGCAAACATTAAACTTCTTTTTGAAACCGTGATAAATCTTCACATTCTGAAATGAAAAAAGGCAAAACAACGAAATTTCGAGGAAGAAGCTCTTATTATTTTAATGCGGAAACTAAACGAAGAGGGCACAAAAAGACTCAATTAATTATTATCCAATTGTATAAAAACATTTCAACTGATTGTAGATTTTACTTACGAGTTATTGGGGGAACACAAAATTCACCAAGTGACAAATATTTGACAAATTCAATTGACGGGAAAAAATTAATTACAACGGCTTCCCCAAAACAGTAAAAAAAATGTATATGTCCATTGTCTCAACTACATAATTGACAGGGCGTATAATTTGCGTATGCATTATCACAGAAAGACATTTCGCGTTGACTAAATTAAATTAAAAAGCAAATTCACCAGAAGAACAAAGCTCTGAAAGAAACCGTACTAATGTTACATTTCCATATTTTTTTCATCATAACTCGAGGGCAGTTTGCACTACAGATAAACACTGAATTCACATAATATTCATTTGAGAATACCTTATCAAACATGGATTTCGTTATTTTGTAATTTTGCGAATATTTGTAATCGTCAAAACGTGTTTACAATTACAGCGAAAACATCGTTGATTTTTATTTTTGGTCTATGTTTGATCATTTTTATGCTTTTAATTCAGAATTCTTTCAAACAACAAACTCTCATATTTAAAACCTGGATGTTTTGATCACGTGACATCTTTATACCAGCTGTAAGTAAACATTAAACAAACATAATTATAACGAAATGATAATATGAACAAGGCCTGTTTGGGGCATATTTGTGGCAACAGAAATAAGTATACACTGAGTAATTAGTTCAGTTCTGATAACGATGACTGGAATCGAGTTAAATTTTGTACTTCTCCTTCATTTTTTGTCTATTTGAGCTGTTTGTTCATAAATATTATAATCATTTCCTCAAAATAAAAAAAAAATTCTGAAGAAAGTTCAGCGAGCGAGCGTTGTTTTAAACTCAGCACATCAGGATTGGACGGGACTAAATTCAAATATTGGAAATGTTAAGAAGAAAGAAATAAGGATGAGTGAGAGAACTAAAAGGAACAGTTTAGATTGCTAGTACAAAAGGTAAAGAATGAGTAAAGGCATGGAAATTTGCCTTTATTATGTACACCGGTTAGGAAGAATTATATAGAACGGCTCGTAATGTTTATCGAAGCGTTGACTATCACAATGGTACACGAAAAAGCAGGCCATATCATGGTCTGACTATTCCGCATCGACAAAGTATTTGCCTATCCAACACACGAACATGAGCTTGGGTTGGCTCTCCAAACGGATACCATTGAACCAGCTAGGATGACAGGCTTATTAACTAGAGACCAAAAGAAGAATTGAATCTACAAACCCTGAAATCATCAACTTATTCGCAGTAACTAATAAGTTTCCTAAGATTTATCATATTTTGCTCAATATTTTCGTATATAGTTATATAAGTCCTGTATATTTGATATCCGTTATATTACGGAAAATGATATCGTCATTCTCTGTATAAGAAGTGTGACCTAGCAGTCTTTTTCTAATCGTGTACTCAGTGTTATTTCAAACAAAACTTGATCAGAACTTAAGATTTAACCAATTGATTTTTTTTTGCAGAGATCTTCAAAATAACCAGCTGTCGAGTCTAAGACTTGGTTTATTCGATCGTCTAACATCTTTAACAAATTTGTAAGAAAACCTGCTGAATATAATAAATCACGACACTATTTGAAACAGACAAAACAGAAAACAATTCAAAACCAACAAGACCAAGTGTCAACAATTTTATAATCCTAAGATCGGTAGTTAAAGGAAAAAAAGACAACCTAAAAACAATGTTATATATTTTCTTAGCGATTGCGTTACTATTTTCAAATCGACTTATTTTGTGTTTTTGACTGAATATCATATCATTTCGAAATATGGAAAACTGTTTTGCAATATTAAACATAGCTTTTTTCATAATTTGCACTCTCTCAGCATTGACACATATGGATTTTTATCTTATCTGTACTGGTAAGATATAAGTTATAACCAATTGGCCGAAGCCTTTCCTGGTGCATTATAAGTCTGCCTTACATTCCCGAAAGCAAAATTTATTTGGAAACTTGGAATGACTTAAGTTTGTCAAAACTAAGCATGTATCCCTCTTACATAATATTTTTGTCTTTTCTATTTGTATTCTATTGGTAATTTGTATGCTTTCAGCTTCCATAAAAAATCCGGAAAAAATGGGACGTACCTTACATTCTTTACGTAATAGTGGATATCGACGGGATATTCTAAACAAATCCGTTAAATTTGCTTTTGATTCCAGTGACCCGAAGATTTTACCCATATACTGGCCTGTCACCAATACTGCCGATGTCTACTGAAATACATGACGGGAGTTTTGCGTTAGATTTTTCTTCCGTAGTGCGACAGTGTTTTACCAGCAGACTAGGTTTCTTGAGCTAGCCGGCAGTTTGTTTAGCGAAGGGCACTCTTTGACCCATCTTTCTAAACTACGTTTTTTCATATGCCTTTGTTTTCAAAGATAGTGGTCATAGAGTTGGTAGTCTACCTGTATTATTTTTATCGTATGTTTTTTTTACACTAAAGGGAAACGGGATGGAGAAAGGAGAGTTGTGGGTACCCATAAACCAGATTAACCCCACCAATGGTTTTTTGCCAGTGCCGATATCAAGTCTGGCAACCGAGTTGCGAGTTGCTGTCTTTATTTTTTGGTTTTTTTTTTGTTGTTTCTTGTCTTTATTATTGTTTTTCTTGTGACGTTTGTTTGAGAATTGTGGCATGCATATGTAGTTTCGACCTTTGTAGGTGTGTGCTGTTATCTTGTTTTTGTAATTCTCCGCATGTTATGGTTAATCGATTTGCGAATATTTTTATTTTATCTGCGCTGAAGAGAAATAAAATGTCGAAAGGCAATATGCAGAAACTAAATTTCACAGTAACTTCGGTATTTTGTTTTTGAATAAACATATAAAAAGATTCAATGAGAGGTGTCTGTGTAGTAAAAGATTTTGTACTCTATGATCGACAGCTAAACAAACGATCTTGTTTCGTCTATTTCAAAAAAAGACACGGACCTTGAATCACAGCTCGGAAAATCAAATGTCAAAAGTCATTTCTCTCAATAGACCTTCGTCAATAAATAACACAAATTTAGGAAACCCTAGATAACTTCCCATCAAAATCACTGTAAATGTAGTGCTAGGGGCCGTCTTGATCTTACTATGAGGTATGAGAAAATCTCATTGTTGAAAAACTCATTGTGACTTTAAGATGAAGAACAACAATAAAAGAGTTGTTCAATTGCTTGTTTTGTGATGTGTTTGCAGAGACTTCGACCCTTCCTTGTTTTTATTAAGTTTTGTTTACTATTCAAATGTCAAAGTGGCATGAAATACAATAACATGCAAGTAATAACTGTGTTCGCAAAGCGAAACACAAAAGTCGCCCAAACCTCCCATGGATCGCCATCCTTACAAATGTTTTATTCTAAAAATGTTCTACACTTCATACACAACCTTCATTTCAAATTTCATGAGATTTGGAGCACTTTTGATTTTCTAACCTTTTTTCAGTTTCCATGGCAACGACGGCCATTTTGAAAATTCCAAGACTGAAATGCACATTTTGGGACGAGGTTCCATCATGCTGTGAAGTTTGGTTAAGATTGGACCAAGGGTCTCCGAGAATTTGGTGAGACAAGTTCACAGACGGAAGAAAGGGAGGAAGAATAATAATAAGAATAATAATAACAAGTAATAACTGTGTTCGCAAAGCGAAACACAAAAGTCGCCAAAACCTCCCAAGGATCGCCATCTAAACAAATTTTAATCTAAAAATATGTTCTACACTTCATACACAACCTTCCTGTCAAATTTTATGATATTTGGAGCACTTTTAATTTTCCCGCCTTTTTTCAGTTTCCATGGCAACGGCCGCCATTTCGAAAATTTTCAACCTCAAAATATTTTCTACACTTCCTAGTCAACCTTCCTATAAAATTTCATGCAATTTGGAGCACTTTNGTTCCATCTTCCTATGAAGTTTGGTTAAGATTGGACCATCGGTCTCCGAGAAATCATTTGGATAAGTTCATGGCGGAAGAAAAGGGAGGAAGAATAATAATAAAAATTTATAACTGTATCAGGATGCTGATACAAAAGTCTTCCAAACGAACTCCAAAATCAGAAATCTGGGCTTAAAATCACTTCCACACATCGTAAGCAACCTGTCTGTTGATTTTCGATCAATTCTGAGCACTTTCAATTTTCCCGCCATTTTTCTGTTTCCATGGCAACGGTTGCCATTTCGAAGTCTTGGAGACCAGAAACCAATTCCTTATGTCTTTAACAACCTTCCTATAAATTTTCATCCAATTTTGAGCACTTTGATTTTCCCGCCTTTTTTGCCGTTTCCACGGCAACGGGTGCCATTTTGAATTCTTGGACACCGGAAACCTATTCATCATGTCCTAAGCAACCTTCCTGTAAATTTTCATCCAATTCGGAGCATTTTGATTTTCCCGCCTTTTTTGCCGTTTCCATGGCAACCGGTGCCATTTTGAAAATTCCAATACCGGATTGCAAATCCTCACATGGGGGTCCATCAACCCATGAAGTTTGGTCAAAATCCGAGCAGTAGTCTCTGAGAAAATGCGTGGACAAATTCTGAGGCGGAAAGACAAGAAGAAGAACAAGAAGAACTAGATTTGCAATTGCAAGCAATAGCTGATGTCGCCCCTGGCAGCCAATTCGATGCTTTCACATTGTTCGCAGTATCCAAATCTACCTAGAAATAAATTTTCGTTGAAATCAGACAAAGTTGAAATTTTTACGTAATTTGGCGGCCATCTTGGGAAAGGCGGCCATGTTGAAAAAAAAAAAATTCCTTACATACCCTCCTCCAGATAGTGATCCAACTTTGTACCAAGTATAGATGAATTCTGTCAAAGCATGATTGAGAAAATTTCAATTTTAGTGAAAATTTGACAAATTTCGAATTTTTCGTATTTTGGTAGCCATCTTGAAAATTGCGGCTGCTTTGAAAAAATTTTTCCTTCCATGCAACCCTCCAGATAGTGTTCCAACTTTGTACCAAATATGAATGATATCTGTCCAGGCATCATTGAGATATTAGCCGGACAAAAAGAGGTGGAAGAAAGAAAGAAAGCATAATAATAATAATAATAATAACAAAGAAACGGACCAATAACAATATGTCGTCCCGACTACGTCTGGGGCGACATAACTAGATTTGCAATTGCAAGCAATAGCTGATGTCACCCCTGGCAGCCAATTCGATGCTTCCATGTTGTTCGCAGCGTCAAAATCTACCTAGAAATCAATTTTCATTGAAATCCGACTAAGTTTAAATTTTGACGTATTTCGGCAGCAATCTTGGAAATGGGGGGCATTTTGAAAATTTTTGCCGGTGCATGCACATCTCCTCAAGGTGATTCAACTTTGTACCAAATATGATTGAAATCTGTCGATGCATCATTAAGAAAATATCAATTTTAGTTGAAATTGGACCGAATTCGAATTTTTCGTATTCGTGCGGCCATCTTTGAAATGGCGGCAAATTTGAGGAAAATTTTTCTTGATTGCACAACTTCAGATAGTGTTCCAACTTTGTACCAAGTATGATTGAATTATGTCCAGGCATCTTTGAGAAATCTCCCGGACAAAAAGAGGTGGAAGAAAGAATAATAATAATAATAATAACTAGATTTGCAATTGCAAGCAATAGCTGATGTCGCCCCTGGCAGCCAATTCGATGCTTCCATCTTGTTCGCAGCCTCAAAATCTACCTAAAAATCAATTTTCGTTGAAATCCGAGAAAGTTGAAATTTTGACGTTTTTTGGCGGCCATCTTGGAAATGGCGGCCATTTTGAAAATAAAGATATTGAAACGTACATCTTCAAATTGTGATCCAACTTTGTGCAAAGTTTCATAAAGTTCTGATCATACATCACTGAGTAATTTCATGGACAACTTTTGGCTGGAATAATAAAGAAAATAATAATAAAAAGAAGAAACGGAGGAATAACAATATGTCGTCCCGACTACGTCTGGGGCGACATAATAAAGAAACGGACAAAAAACAATATGTCGTCCCGACTACGTCTGGGGCGACATAACTAGATTTGCAATTGGAAGCAATAGCTGATGTCGCCCCTGACAGCCAATTCGATGCTTCCATGTTGTTCGCAGCGTCAAAATCTACCTAGAAATCAATTTTCATTGAAATCCGACAATGTTGAAATTTGGACGTATTTTGGCAGCCATCTTGGAAATGGCGGCCATTTTGAAAATTTTTTCCGGTGCATGAAAATCTCCTCAAGGTGATCCAACTTTGTACCAAATATGATTGAAATCTGTCCATGCATCATTGAGAAAATATAAATTTTAGTTGAAATTGGACCGAATTCGAATTTTTCGTATTCGTGCGGCCATCTTGGAAATGGCGGCAAATTTGAGGAAAATTTTTCTCGATTGCACAACTTCAGATAGTGTTCCAACTTTGTACCAATTATGATTGAATTCTGTCCAGGCATCTTTGAGAAATCTCCCGGACAAAAAGAGGTGGAAGAAAGAAGAATAATAATAATAACTAGATTTGCAATTGCAAGTAATAGCTGATGTCGCCCCTGACAGCCAATTCGATGATTCCAGCTTGTTCGCAGCATTAAAATCTACCTTGAAATCAAATATCGTTGAAATCGGACAAAGTTGAAATTTTTACGTATTTTGGCGGCCATCTTGGAAAAGGCGGCCATGTTGAAAAAAAAATTTTCTTGCATACCCTCCTCCAGATAGTGATCCAACTTGGTACCAAATATGAATGAATTCCATTGAAGCATAATTGAGAAAATTTCATTTTTTGTTAAAATTTTTGTTAAAATTTCGAATTTTTCGTATTTTTGCCGCCATTTTGAAACTGGCGGCCACTTTGAAAAAAAATTTACTTGCATGCACCCCTCCAGATAGTGTTCCAACTTTGTACCAAGTATGAATTATTTCTGTCCAGGCATCATTGAGATATAAGCCGGACAAAAGGAGGTGGAAGAACGAAAGAAAGAAAGAAAGAAAGAAAGCGTAATAATAATAATAACAAAGAAACGGACCAAAAACAATATGTCGTCCCGACTACGTCCGGGGCGACATAATGATAATAATAATAAAGAAACGGACAAAAAACAATATGTCGTCCCGACTACGTCTGGGGCGACATAATAATAAGAATTGAGTAAAAACAATAAGTCTCCCCAAACTTCGTTTGGGAGACTTAATAATAATAAGAAGAAACGGAGCAAAAACAATAAGTCGCCAAACTTCGTTTGCGCGACTTAATAATAATAAGAAACGGAGCAAAAACAATAAGTCGCCAAACTTTGGTTGGGCGACTTAAATATACCTATAAATGAAATGAGGCATAAACAACATAAATGTGTTGACCTTCATCGTCTTTATTTTAAACCCGCATTGATGCATTGTATCAAATATTTCTATTATCAGATTTGTTACGTTGTTTTAGGATATTTCTAAAAAAAACTTTTTTCTTTAAAAATTTTTTGAATATGACGTTATACTTTATCAATATGAATAGACATTTTATTTTTACTTTCACAGACATTTATTTTTTACAGACGACTGGAAGGAAACCAATTGACAAGTTTGCCATCAGGGATATTTAACGCCCTTTCATCTCTAGAAGATCTGTAAGTCTATCTTTTGTCAGTCGTCTCAATTATGTTACAAATACTGGCGATCATTCATGTTGATATTTTCCTTACTATTTAGAGGTTATTTTTAGGTGTTAAAAAACTTTGTTGCTAACTACATCCTAGGGATTTCTATTTCTGTGCTTCGTATCTGTCCAACGTCATTGTTTTGTGTCTAACGTCATTGTTTTCTGTGTACTCGTTTTGGACAAGTCTTTGGACTTCGATTTTTGTAAATTTCATTTCTTTGTTCCTTCGGTATTCTGCTGCAGTTGTTTCCTTTTCTCGTTGCGGCTGTAAAATTCCATCGCTCTCTTACATGACTTTACCAGTAGAGTAGGATTGACCACCATGGAACTAATTGCAAACAATTGAAGTTGCATAAAAGTAAGTGAGAACCGAACCGTCAATCCAAAAGCAAACAATCCAAGGACAATGGCAACACCAGAAACAAAAAAGGAAAAGAAAACAGAGACACAACATGGGTACGGTACAGAAAAGAAAAGAAAAATGAAGACACACACACACAACAGTAAATTTCGTTATGCTGTACACGTGTTTCAAGGAGTAACCTCTCATCAGCAGCATTAAAATCAAATGAAGTGGAAATCCATAATCCAAAAGTTGTAATAAAAGAAGAACTCATTACCAAATAAATCGAAATAGAAAGCCAAATCCAGTACTAAGGATTTCTACCCAGTGCCATACATGGAAAGAAGCCTCGGTATTTTTAAGGGGTTAGAATTTTGATAAAAGCAGTAAATTTGTGTAACACGCATGGTAAAATTTTCATGTCAGACAAGTCTGACTATCGGGCTGGTGAATACCCTCGGGGACCTCTGGGGTTAATAACAAAATACCAAACAAAATGGGATTAATAACAATATACAAAACATAGTTGTCAAGAGTAAAAAATCATGGGACAGAAAGACAGATCAAATGGAAACCAACGGAAAAATTGTCGACCTTAATGATCCTGACTTGGTACCGGTATTTAAAAAGAAATATAGGGTTAAACCAGTTTTATGGTGTGCAAAACCTTGATATCCATTGCATTTCTGTCCTATAGCAACTCAACGGCAATTGCTATAATTGACATGTCTTAAAAATGTTCATCCCAGTAGTAATTAAAAATGAAGTTATGAAAGATCTTTTGGATGGCTGATTGGTAAAAAATATTTTTTTCAACCTAAGACAAAACCAATTAAAATGAATGTTGCATGTTATTTCTCTATCCCTCAAAAAATCGCTTTGTACATTGATATCGCTACAAAATATCGATATCACTAAAATGATCGACAAGAAAAAAAAAACTTAAATAACATTATGATATTAATTTGTGACGGCAACGAATAACCGGTTACTCGGTTGAATAGGGTGTAACCGGTTAGCAAAATCAAAATTTATTTCAGTTGTATACTGTTATGTGTACAATCAGAAATCTGCATTTTTATTTATTTAAATGCTTGGATACATATCAACGAAGAATTAATTGACAAGTTGTTTACATACAGATAATTAAATAATTACTTTTAAATTTTCAGTCCTACCATAGTGTCTTCAACTGACGTCTAATAAGCTAGCTTAATTTGCTTATTTTCCACCCATAGAAATTATAGAGTTTACATGAAATTACAAAATGTTGAATTCTAATGTACTGTCATAACAGAATATACATGGTAGAATTATAAAATTTATGAATATGTATTACGTATAATAATACAAACAACATATCCTTTCGTAAATTAAACAAAAATAATGTCCCGTTGGTTGAGCACTTTATGAGGGGCTGGACATGTCTCTTTACAAAATAAAGTAAATTATAATTTACATCAAGAAAATCTGTTATTCCACTAAATATCCCAATTTATACAGTTTGAAAAACGAAAGAAAAAAAATTTTTGGATTAAAATGGTAAAACAATTTTATGTAAACCAAGAAAAAAGTAGAATATCACAGGAGCATTTTCCTGAGATGACGACTGGAAAGTATGTACTGGCTAGCTTATATTCTCTATCTCAATGTACGCAACGAAACAGAGAAACGAATTTTATTATCTAAAAAGCAATCAATACTTTATCAAACACCGCTCAACCGGTTAATCGGTCGAAAGGTTTTCCGATTAACCGGTTTACAGTATATCTGTGAAATCGCCATCCGTAATACTAAGACAACATGTAAAACTTACTTGCAATGGTCCTTACTTAGAATAGGTATTGCAAAAAAAAAAAGGATTTAACCGCTTTTATAGCGCCAAACCTCCCCTTCTATGGCCGTAATGCGAGTTCACAGAAAAACAATCACGTCAGACAACAAAAAGGGCATTGTTATTTGTTGGAAAAGTACAAGATGATAATCTTTGATTAGTCAAAAATTCCCTTTACGCGTCGCCAGAATAATCGGAAAAACCATCGTTGTCGTATTAACAATATCAAATTGCAAAATGAAAACAAATTCTAATGTCAGATATGTTTGCTTTAGTGTTAACGAAAACTCTGCACTAAGTGTTTGAAATTAGTTCTGAAATTTGGCTGTAATTGATAATGCGGTTGCAATCGAAACCACAGCAAACACTAGAAAGAAAACACTACAATTTTCATTTTCCGGTGAATTTCCAGCTTGTCGTTTTATTTCTTGGATTTTGGCTCTTTACACAATTCTGCTCGGAAATTTTGTTAAAATATTTTTTTCTTTTAGAAAATTGCCTTTTCTGCGGCGACATATTTTTTCAGTAACTTATATAGCAACATTATATGGTTAACTTTTCCATTAGTACATAACTCATTTTGTCAGCTGGTAATGGGTCTGGAGCTGGCATGTCAGTTAACTGCTAGTAGTCTCTTGTGATTTCATATTTATGTCCGTATATTTAGTTCTTTCAGTTTCATTTTCACAACTGACTCAGTCCTGTTGCCAACTTAATTCTACTGTTGTTACAATTGTTTTTTGATTTATCACATTGGCTATATGGGAAGGTTTGGGCCCAATAAAACTAGTATAACCCCGCAGCAGCAGGTTTGCGCCTGTCCTAAGTCAGGAAATTTATTAAGCCTTTGTGTGTCTTGTCTGTTTTCTACTTAGTTCACTTTATGTCTATGGGAGTCTAGGATGATGTTTATTTTGCTGAACTGGATTACTCTTTATTAAAGGACCAACTCCGACCTGCCGTATGGTGTGGGGTTTGAAGATCTTATGGTGGCTTTTAGTTGTTATTACTCCCCTTTCGTTGTCTCTTTGACATATTCCCCGTTTGCCTTCTTTTTCCTATTTTCCAATTTTTATAGGAATGCATAATGTCCAGAATTGAAACGGAAGTTAGAGAGACTTGTGAGTTTCATTTGAGAACTTTGTTATCACGTGTTGTTTATTATATGCCATTACCATTTTTTCAGTCAGCTACCGTTTCTCTGCAATTGCTCAGAACATCAGCTTTACCTATTACCATATCTAAAGCATGCCTCATTATCTAACTTCCAAGTTTACAACAATGGCGTTATTGTAACATCTGATTGGTTAGAGTTGTCCAAAAACTGTAATAGTAAGTTTAATTTATACTCCTTAGACATTTGAAAAAATGGAAAATCCTGCATAATCATAAACAATTAGCTCTTTATCATTTTTCCTTAAATTTTATGCAATTATTCCTCATTCAAAGTTCGTAAAAAAAATTAAAAAATTGTGTTTCATCTCAGTTGTGAGTTGACGAAGACCTTTATGGATTTTAAATGCATTCTATTAAATCATTCATATTATGGATCGTTATAACGTTCATAAATTCAAATTTAATGATAATAAATCATATAATTTAAGAGTAAAGATAACAGAAAATACTTGCACTAACTAATTATAAGAATCATAGGTCACAAAGCACGAAATAATTAAAAAATTAAAACAAAAATGATTCCAAGAAAAACTTCATGACTCACGAATTTGAAATTTCTCATTTTTACAGCAACATGGCTAAACTACCCATATTGTAAAAGATATGAGATCTTTAGTATAGCAGGCAAGTATGACATGTTTAATAAAAATGACGTTAAAGAAATCAGTATAAAAGTATAAAAACCATGCATAGAAAAGAACACTTTAAACACCATCTTTCATATTGGTAATATGTGCGTAATGTTTTGTTTCATATAATTGAAATAGAATTATTTTGACTTAATTTCTATCAAAATTTAGTAATCATTGACTGCTGTCATCTACTCACTCATAATCTATTTTGAAAACGGTTCTCTTTCCAGGCATTTGAACCTATGTACATTTAACCATTATCCCTAATTTTGTATTTACAATGGAGCGTTTCTTTTGATGACTGTGTAGTTTTTTAAGAGAGTATTTGTGCTTCTTATCTTTTTTCCATTTATGGAGAACTTGTTTTTGTGACACATTTCATATAAATTCACATTTGGCTTTCTTATTTTCTTCAAATTAAAATTATTTTCCAGATATATGTAAGAATAATGTCAAAATTTTAACAATTTAATTGCCAAGACTTCTGACAATCAACTCGAACGTGGTCAAGTAAATATCACATTGTCTTTTAGTCTTTCTATCGGGCAAAGGGTGAGTGTTTGTATGAGTATTTTCCCTTATATTTCTATTTTTGTTGACTATTTTGCATCTATGAATGTGGACAAAATCCCGATTTATCATTGTCTGTCCGACATCTATCAAATGAATTCTACTCAAACCGGAGCTAGGAACGGTCCTCGTCTAATATAAAATATTTGAAAGCCCAGTTATGTCTTGCGGATGAAAAACAACAATAAAAGCAATGTAAAATTAAACCGTGTATTAGTAGTTGTTTTGCCTGATACGCATTTTCCCTTTTTCCCTTATTTTTGCGTTTTTTTTTTTCTTATGAAAATTGTTGTTTGTTCTTTTATATTATAAATAGTTGCATTTCTTAAAAACAGACATAATTACATCGATTTGGAATCAACCATGTAATGTAATTCTAGTCAGCTTCGCTCCGGTCCATCTCATTTGGAGTGACCGACCGGTCCAGGTACTGCCATTTGACACGAAGTGCCATGAACTATTTGTTATATTATACTTCATTCAATAAGAGAAGAAATCTTTTTTACAACTGTTCAAGCCCTTTTTACCAGAATTAGTGTATGTATGGTTTTTGACCAGCAAATTCTTGAAGGTACTAGTAAATATACTAGAACTAACAAATCTGCCATAAAAATATTGTAATGATTTTGATAAAAAATATTGTGATGAAGTATGTAGAGTTTGTCATTTTTATTATTTTTTTTTATCCTCTTTTTGAACAAAATGACGATATATCGACTAAATGAATGCGAGAAAATAACATACACATGAAAAAGAAATTTAAGGAAATGTGGTAAATGTCAAGGAGACAACATCTCATCTCCAGGTTAAAACGACCGAAAACAAAGCATTTAGGGTCACCATAGGGTTTTCAATGCAGTGAGGAACCCCCACATCATATAGCAAGCCCTAAATTACACAGCGATACACAACAACCATAACAATAGAGAAATGGAATCATATGAGGTAGTTCAAGTATCATGTCACTAATGACTTTCATCGAGACCTCAAGATGAAGAATGACAATTTACATATACATGTACATGTACATGTAATTCCAGAGTTAATACAGCTTTAAGTTCTATTTCAACAGATGACCATTTTGACAACTTATTTCTCTTCAATAAAAGTTTGGTCTGTGGATCGATATTTTTTTTTAACAATAAATAAATTGTGGTTTATTGTCTCATGTACTGGTGCGTGTACATTTCCTCCATATCCTTTTATTTTCTTTCATGATGATAAAATAAATCATCTGCCATTTCAACCATATTTAATATGACTGCTAAATTTAGAAAACAAAACAGATTGAAACAACAATCAACAAGAGGTAAACTTTTAAAGTTTCTTGGTATCAAAATTTTATGTCAAATTAAATTACATCAATATCATCTCAAATGTTATTGATCATAGTACAAATTCAATGTACAGCCATGAAATACAAATGACGGGGCTCCATTTTGTTTACTTGAGGTGCATCTAACTTCATTGTATTTATTCACTTGCTCATGTACAACTGTTTCACAGTTTGTGTCTTCAAGATTTGTAATTCCCTGTAATACCATTTCAGATTGTGAAGCAGAGAAATAGAGTAATTCATCGATATTTTCATTTTCATCGAACATAATATTGTCAGTATTTTCTTGCACTATAAAACTTTGGGTTGACAGTTCACCTGTTTCCCTGGTTTCAGTATCCATGTTTTTTTTCAACTGTAGATACGGGTTCTTGCGGAACAAGACGACTTATTGTCTCTGAAATTCGACGTTTTTTGTGCGGACGAGGTATCTCTAGAGTATGATTTGATTGATGCTTCGTTACGATGTCCAGAAACTGTCATTATATGACAGGCTTCGAATCCTGCCTCGTCCAATGCCGTTATGGTGGTAGCTCTTATACAATGGTTAGTGTATATTTGAGAGAGATTTGCAATTTTTGATATTTCTGCCATCATGTTGCCAATTCTATTTTTTCCTAGGGGAAGTTTTTCATACCACACCATTCAGCGAAAGAATCACGTGGTGTCTGCAACAGTGCAGGACACTCTTGATTTCTCTACGACAAATATTTACGATAGCTTCTAACGTGTCACATCTTGGTGGTTTTAAGTTACCTCAGAACTGACCTGACACAAAAAGTCTATTCCCTTGTCCTCCTGTTTCAGTGCAAGCATTGCAGGTTTTAGGTCCCTCTGGTTTTCACACCCCCTTCAACAGAAGTGTAAGCATATCTCGAACCATGCCTTATTCAACAGGCCAGCAGGTGAATTGACAGTAACTTCAACAGATAAATAGAGTTTGTTTAATGTCTGACAGTTCTATTCCATCCTTGTGGTCGATATCCCCTTTCCTTTGTCTCTGAAAAAGCTTCAACATCGGGACGAACATTTCATTCGACTTTTTAAATTCCACATCTTAAGTGATATCAAATACTTTGGTTTTTGCGATATAACTAGAAATACCACTGCGGATAGCTAACATAGACGTTTATTTGTAAAGTTCTCCTTTCCCATTGCGAAGTTCTGCATAAAGTCTTCTCAAGCGGTCATCGAGTTGTTGCTTTGTCCAAGTTTCAATATCCTCTGAGATACTTTTGGCACTGAGATACGTCACAAATGCCTTCATTGCAAATTTTGTAGCATTTTTAGTGTTTGTCTAGTCCTTAGCATCTGTAATTAAAGTCAAAGTAGCAAATCGTCCACCAGACGACTTGTATACGAAAAAAATGTCTTTAATACCGGCGCAAATCCGGTACGCTAAAAATCCGAATACTATATTGGACTGGGCCGGGTCCGTATACCATATATGGACAAGGTGGCATTTGTTGGCTATATGGGATTTATATAATACAAATGTAATAAGTATAATATATAAAAATATTTATTCAAAACATTGCATTTTTTTCGTAATTTAATTAGATAAAAAACAAAAAGGGAGTACAAATGATATATTGATGTAAATATAGAAAAGCTGTTTCTTTATTATACTACTCCACAAAAGAAACGAGACACAATTTATTATGAAAATGCTTTTGAATTTCATAGTTTAACCTTTTTATTTTAATGTTTTAATATATGCAACGCCAAAGTGCGTTTGCTTATTCCAATTTAAATTACTTCCGAAACGGATACGGTGAAAAAACAACGGCAGTAGAATTCCGAAGGAACAAAGCACGAAATTACATAAATCAAAGTCCAGAGACAAGGCAAAATCAAGAACACCGGATGACGGAAGACCAAAAACACTACGTGCCCACAAAACACACAACTACTACATATACAACACAAAAAACTAAAGATATAACAGTGTGAACTCTCAAAAAATAGAGTGACATCAGGTGCTCCGAAAGGGAAGCATATCCTGCTCTGTATACAACACCCGTCACACTGTCAGTGGGTCAATCCAGGGTAAAGTCAAAACCGGTAATGTGAAATCCGGGAAGACGTGAAACTAGCTGAAAATGTCAGTTTTCATTTGTGACACTGACATTTCATATCTATCTATGATGTCGTGGTGATGGCCATATAATTTCTGAAGGGCGAAAGTAGCAAATGCTGAACATATAACTGATTCAGCAGTTTTTGATACAGTGCTTTTGCTCTTTCCACAAAGTCACTGTATGAACTACATGCTCTACAGTAACGAATTAATTGTGAAATATACACTCCATATGCTGGGGAGGTAGGTATATTGCTGCAGAGAAAGGGAAAGTTGAAGTCATGAACAGAATTTTTCACCCGTTGATCGAGTTTGCTGTTAACTGATTGATGATTTAAATTGCTTGATGTCAATAACTCGGACTCTTCATAAGGTTAACAATTTGCCATCTTAAAAAGTAGAAAACAATGTTTCATTTCGATGCCCCGTTCAATTCAAAATCAAAGTCGACAATGACTTATCGGGGTCAGGCCGTCGATCTTGATTTTTTCCCCGCATTTCATTGTTATATGAAAAGAGGAACAAACTAAAGACTATTGATAAATCTAAAGCAAATATATTCATCAAAGGATCAATCAGGTGGCAACAGGTCCCATGAGGTTGCTTTCTAATTTTCCTCTTATTATAATTATTTCAAACAAATCTGTATAAATAATGCCGAGTAAACAGTATTTCTGTATTATTTCTGTATTGCAAGATTTTCTCGTATTAAACTAAGATCAAAAAGCAAAAAGGAAGCACAAATGATAGATTGATGTAAATATAGAAAAGCTGCTTCTTTATCATTTAAAATAGAGCTTCAAAATAACATACTAAAAGTGTGTTTGATAACACTGCTTTTATCTTTTTTCTAATTTCTGAAATTTCAAAACGTGGAAACAAATACCAAAAAGATGTTATTAGATGCATTTGTCTCTCTTTTTTTCGGGGTCTTATATCACATAATGATTTTGGCGAATACTTCATAAATAAGTAAAGTTGTCACAATAAAGTTAAGACAAATTAATACTTTCAAGGAACTTCTTCATCTTCACCCACGTGAACCTTTACCCATTTATTTCTTGTTTTGCCATTCATTACCAACAGATATCATTTTTTAAAATTAAGATTATTTTCAAGAATAATTGAATCTAGCACCGGTGAAAAGGTCAGATCAAGAAATCACAGACAATAAGATTTCAATATTTCTCTGACGAGGCTTGCCGAGTTAGAGAACCATTTAAATCTTACCCAAGGGTGTCTGAGATTTCTAAATCTTCCATTTTCAACGGTGTTTCATTTATTTACTCACTTTTGTTATCACAAACTACGATTTATTCACCATCAAGCCGTACTTGACATTCCTCAGCGATGTCAGTGACGTCAGAATACGTTTCTTGGTAATGTATGTCTTTACCGGGGGTACAAGGCAAAGAAATCTCACACCGCTAAAATTGGAACTGTTCTGTCTCACAAGTGAGAATAGAAAATGAAAAGTATTGTCCATTATCTGTTTGAGTTAATATAAAAATATTATGATCCAAATTTTGAATTTTTTGCTGATGCAAAGGACAACATAAATGCACTGACAAAACGAACAAATAAAATGGAAGACCATCCCAATCTCTATGAATAAACATAAAATAAATCTCAAACACAGTTGTATGAACTTCTAAATATATTATGTCACCAGGTGCTCCATTGGATATGAAGGATCCGGTAAGCATTGGGATGGTCAATTAAATATTCCGTTTATTGCACTTTAACAAATTACACTGTTGATTTCTTTTTTTGTAAAGACTCGCGTTTAGCAGCTATTTTTATAAATCTTTTATGATTTATATCTTCTTTTTCTAATTTAATAGAACAAAAAGTTTTAATAATGGAGCACATTTTCATCTTGTAAACTAAAGCTTAGGATTTTACTTATAATATGTTTTGCAACATATTTTTGAAATGATCAAAATGAAAGCTACATGTATGGTCTTATTTTAAATATATTCTTACAGATACAATAACAACGGCAGTAGAATACCGAAGGAACAAAGCACAAGATTACACAAATCAAAGTCCAGAGACAAGGCAAAAGCAAGAACACCAAAAGACGGAAGACCAAAGACACCACATGCCCACAAAACATACGAACATTACAAATACAACACAAAAAACTAAAGCACTAACAGTGTGAATTCTCAATAAATATCATGAATATGCATTTCATTAAACTCAGTTCCTATAAATTTATTTTATGAGTTGTCACTTAAAGTTATTTGACTTATTATTCATTTTTAAAAATGATATATTCTTTTAAAATAGGCTATGCAAGTGAAAAAATGGTCGAGATCAAAGAAACCATTGAAGGTAAATTAAAACATGAATACAATTCTGGTGTATTTAAAACTATAACGCAACAAAAAGGAGATTCACATTATTTATGTTATATTCTCTTCGAAGAAAAATGTTTGCATATCATTTATGATACATAGCGAACATAAAACATACAAATACTGCAAAATTTCTTTTTAGAAAACACTCCTATCTTGTTAAGTTTTATCTTGTTGCTGGGCGATGTATATCTTAGTCCACACGCATAGTGCATCATGTGTATTGAGTATATATTACAATAATTCGTATTGTATTTGAAGTTCGATTTCGTTGATGACGTTTTATTTATAATAGTTTCACCTAGATTATACTTATGATTTGAGTCCTTGGTGATGTTTTCTTTCTTTTCCAGATTTAATGTTAGATGTCATGTAGTTCTGTGCTACTTTTTAAGTCTCATTGTTCAAAAGGAAAAAAAAAACGATATCCCACGTAACTATTTCAAAAATACACAAAGTGAGCAAAGAATTGTCATTTTGGAAAAATTATATATACATTTCAATTTCATGAATTGTTTGTTTTTTTGTCGTATGTATTTATTTAAATAGTTCAAGAATCCAGTCAATCAATCTTAATGGTATTTGAGGCGATCGTTTCTACCTTCAAGCACACGAGAGTTCCTATCTCGAAAGTCCCGTGCTCAAGGTGTTCGTTATAATCTTGCCTTCAGAGTTTGAAATATTAATGTTTTTTTTTTTTGTTTTTTTTTGTTTTTTTTTGTTTTTGTTTTTTTTAAATCCTGTGCACTGTAAAGACTTTGAATAAGATGATGATAGATATTGAATTTAACATGAGATTATCAGTGTATATCATATATTTAGTAATAAATACAGACGTTTCGAATATTTGATACAGTGCATGACATTCATTCCATATTCACACTATGACGTCATACCCTTTATCGCATACCCGTTATCGCATTCCCTTTATCGCATGGCTTACCCTTTATAACATACCCTTTTTCGAAAAACATTTTTTTTTCAATTTTACTTTTTTTATTTAAAACTATTTTCGGGGGTTAAATTTTTTTGGGGGCA
>MJUU01024198.1:190662-206735 GCA_002080025.1 Modiolus philippinarum
AGATTTAGTCCAAAACTTCTAGTCCTTTCCTTCCATTTTGAAAATTTCCTCTTTACTAAATACATGCCTTTTTCTCTTACCGATTTCAATTTTTGACAGTATTTTTGGGGATTAGTAGCCCTCTGTTTAAATATATGACAAACTGTATAATACATGGCAAAATCCGTATCACATGCCGTATCATCCCTCGACCAATATCAGCCCTCGGGCCAGAGGCCCTCGTGCTGACATTGGTAACTCGAGAAGATACGGCATGTGATACGAATTTTGCCATGTATTATTCCCTATTTATGACCATTGAGAAAGAAAACACAATGAAAGGATATGGAGTAAATGGACATGAGAAAATTTCTCTACAAATGCATGCCAGAAACAAAGAAACAACGCTTTTATTGATGTTTTTCATCCTTTACCAGGAGTTTTGGATATATCTCATAGTTATTTCAAGATATCTCCATGCACCGGTTTGAGCGGATTTATTTACTTAATGTCGGACAACGCTACGTGTCTTTTCTTGACAAAATATATTAAACTTTCCGGATGAAGACAGCGAAGCCTTTTGAGGTTCTTATGCCGTCTGTTTAATCTGTAGGTACTACTTACGCAGCCATATGTTCTGTAGTCGGAGTTTTGTTCAGTTTATCAATCCTGTATCACATGGCAAGTAAGGTTTGGGAAGTTGTTGACTCGACAAACATTGTAAGTACATAAATATAGATATACATTTACTGCAATTATAGGCTTCCACCAGCTTAAATCTATATACTCCCAGGAAATCTATATACTCCAGGAAATAAAAGCATATCAATTTAACTTTAATATTTTGTTAAAAAAACAGGAAAGGAGGGCAAAATATCCATATGAACTTCTGCATTGATACTAGCGTTACCTACTTGATTCATGTCTATGAGATTGAAAAGTTAAGGAACTTCAGGTAAGCAAAAGCGTGTTTTTTTTTCTCTTGATGGAAATTGGCAAGGAGTAACTCCAGGCAACAACCATTCATAAATGTTCAACTTTTTACCCATCATTCAAAATTGTGTATTGTATCTTCCTCTTCTTTCAAGATTGTGGTCATGTTCTGAATAATAAGGCTGGATAAATAAATGTAGCTCTCATCCAATGCTTGCCAATTTCCAACCTGTGGTAATAAATATGTAGTATCTATTTCATATTTTATAAATATTAAATGGCTCTTGAAATGGTTGTACTGGATATTTATACAATTTAAGGCAGGTTTTGGTGATCGCAAGTCAATTTATGTCATTCTAAAGTAAAGCTCCGTAATGCATCGTGTATCATCCGTACACAGGATGTAGGTACCAAGACTGGTTTTTGTTTAAATTTCAATGACGGTTACGATAAGTGTACGTGGATCCAGTTTATAGCTACTTAGATTGGTAGATTGCACTGGAATTTAAACGAAAACTAGTCCTGGTACCCATATCCTGTTTACGGATGATACACGGTGCATATCCATTGTAAAACTTGTCAACCTCAGAGCTCTTGATTTGGTTCAGGAGTTTCAAAGGAAATGCTGTCCCGAGATACGTTAAACTGAGTGGCTCTATGTATTAAGATACTGACTAGCCTCCAACAGTTAATTTCGATTAAGGAGGTTTATTATAAAGAATTCTAATATGGCATCCTTCAATCGCTTCGTATCCACAACCATGGTAAAATCTGCATATACTCGTGGATATTTTCATGACAATCGATGATACTTTAATAGCGTTAAAGACAGTTTGACGACAATTTTTGCGGCGCCATTGAACAAAACGTCATAGTTTACGGGAAAAATAGCTGTTTTACTAATGCATACAAAGACGAATTCATCTCTTCTGTACCTTGTAAGTGTCATGTTAGAATCGAAATAATTCACGGAAACGTGAATATATGTTGATTTTACCGAGGGGTTTGCCCTTTTGCCTACATTTTAATCCCTCGCCTACGCTCTTCGTACGAATATTGTCATCAAGGGAAAACCCGTTGTAAATTAACATATATTCACGCTTCCATGAAATATTTATTAATTGCCTCGTAATACTGTCGATGAAGATCACACTGGCTGAACGCTCAAGATTACATTTTTGAACTTTCTTATTGCATTTTAGTTAGTAAAGCTAGCTATTTTTGTTTATTCCGTTTGAAACAATCGAATCCCGTATACTGTGTACACGCTTTTGACGACATAGTTCAGTTGGGTTTATTTTTTGGACCAACGTTTTGAAAAGTAATATCGTACAGGGTTTCGCTATCATGTAGGGCATGTATACAGTAAGGGAAATTTTAACTTATATTAGCTAATTGTGTCAATATTCTTTCATGTATTTAATTTTCATCAAGGGTATGAGCAGATTACATGCTTCATTCCATGTTAATTCAGTTGTTTCGTGTATAAGCGAATTTAAACGTTTAAAGTGTGTGCGAATGTTATCAATCTTTTGAAAACATTCATTCGTTTTGTTTTGCTCCATATCCGTGTTCATTCTGTTTTCTCACGTATGTTGTAACGTTGTCGATTTCTCAATATGCTTTACAATTAATGACCTCTAATCTTGTTGTCGATGTCATAAGATACTAGCGTTGACCTGCCCTAAATGAAATTTTGGATATGGTTATATCACTGCACTGAATCGTCTTTAAATGCTGTTTTCTATGTCTGATTGATTTATAAACAAAGTCATGCGTCAAGCAATGTTTAAGCTTTATCGGGACTAGAACTCTTTTTCAATAGGATTTTTATTGTCACTGGAAAATGGGAGAAATAGGAAATTACTTGAAATGTACCAGTCTATACGACCCAAGTGAGTCGGCTCTTGTACGAAAAATATAGATTGGATATTTATCCTGCATTGGGCCTAGGGTTTCTCTACAAAGATTTGTGCAATGGTTTGAAGTCAGGCTTTCCGTATTATAACCTGACTACCAAACATATATATGACAGTCTATCATCCAAAGCCTGTACACGGAGCCCTGGAAACGGATTCAGGTACCTTTTTTGATGTCTTAAGATACTTATATTTTACACGTATATCGTTTTTTTTACCCATATTTTTTATATGCACTGAAGAAACACAACCTATGGAAATGCGCAAATGCAGAAACTAAATTAACAGTAATGTAAGTGAGAACCGAATCGTCAATCCAAAACAAATTATACAAGGACAATGACAACATCGCAAATAACAAAGAAACAGAGACACGGAAAAGAAAAATGAAAACACCCACATACATATACAAAGATGAACAACAGGGACCAAATAAACAAAAACCACGGTTGAGATCAAGTTCACCGGTAGGGTAAGCATCTCCTGCTTCTTATAAGACACCAGCCGTGTTGAATAATCCGATAATAAAGTAATATCCGGTAGAGCACACAACATTTAGCTTTTCTAGGAAAGATCTGTTGTCATCTGGAAAACAGATATCCCATAGCTGTCCGCAAAATGATGATGTCGACCATAAATCACCTGGATGGATAACTCCAAGTTTTAGGTTACATGTACGCACCCTTGTTTAAGTAGTCTATTTGCAAGCTACCGGGCTCAATCAAGGAAATCACTAGATCGAACACAGGCTCTCGAATAGCGAATGACCTTGGAGATGTAAATATTTTACGAAAGGATACGTAGTAAATGAACATGAGACCATAACACGTATGTTTACTTCAACTGCAATTATTTTAATGAACTGTATGGCCATTTTGGAAAATAATTCCTCATTAGCAGCACTAGAACCCAAACATAGGAAATTGATAAATTAAAAAAATGCTTAAAATGCATAAAACCAAACGAAATCCAAATAATTAGTAATATCAAATATAGCTAAGGACAAATCTATGATGGAGAATTTACAAAAATTATGTAATAGAAATTAAACAAAGTGTACACATGAGATATTATCTCCTGTACAAGTACACAAGATCAAAGAAAAATAAAGAGCATACATCTATAACACGGGGAATTTGCTCTACCAACTCAACGCTGTATTGTAAGACAAACTCCTGTATTAAATATTTTACGAAAGGATACGGAGTAAATGAACATGAGACCATAACACATATATTAACTCCAATTGCAATTATCTTAATGAACTGTATGGCCATTTGGGAAATAAATCCCTCATCAGCAGCACTAGAACCCAAACATAAACTCCGCATGCCAGTGCTGTTTGGATGTTGTTACAAAGAAAAGCGAAGTTGACTATTGGAAAAGTTAAGTCATCTCGTTTGTCGTACAGTACATCTTAGTTTGAAGTCTAACTCCGTTGTTAATTTAAAGGAAGGTCAAGGAATAAGGCCGATGTAAAAGTGTCTGTAGTATCCTGAATTTCGAGCTTTTTCTGAAGCTTAAATTGAAGGTTTGGGCTAGTTTTATATCTTTATTTTGAAGAAGGCCGTCGATGATCTCGTCCTAATAAGAGTCAAAAACAGATCGGCTAGGAGATGTGCACAGTTTGAGCCCATAGAATTTCCGATAGTCTGATGAAAAACAAGTCCTCCAAACTGGACAAATATATTGTTGATCAGAAACTCTAACATTGTAATCACTTCTGCTGCATTTTTTCTCGGTATTTTGGTAACTTCTGTTTTTGGTTTTTATTTGCACCGATAACCGGTGTTTTGCTTTTGTCGTCGTCCTAAGATACTAAACTACTTTTTATGATGCTCATAAATACCGTTTGCATTACAAAATACCGAATTTTCTCTGAAATAAATTTTTGCATATGTGCATTTTGATAACTTCTCTTCGAGCAGATCAAATCGAAACATTTAGAAATCCATAAGCCGATATATGTAAAAGCTGAGAGAGAACAACTTACCAATGGGATCTAACAAGTTTAAGGAAAGCAAAAATTATCTCAAGACAGCGCTATGCAAGAGAGAGATACTACTTAAGTTTAAACAAAATTTTCCTAAATTTAGATATTGCATGTGTTCAAATGAAATCAGTTTTCGGGCCATAACCGAAGTACTTGTTATAAAATATTAAGGACTTTCACAAAGAGTATGTATTTCTTGATGTGGTTAACGAACAATTATATTAAAATTTCGAATATTTCTTCCAAAAAATTTTATTCCTTCTCTGAAATAGTATAACGAATGTCTTAATACTCTTTATGATACACATACATTAATTAAACACATGCAATAAAATTAGTTATTCCTCCAAGTAATCATGTTTCTAATATTTCACTTGATTACAAAATCATGTTTTTTTTTTTCAAAACGAATTAAAAGGCTCGTGAGTGTTCAAACTTGGTGCTACCAGCTTTGATACTTTGATATCTGAATATGAAAATTCAGTTAGGTAAAAAAACCCGAAACACACTTTCCTGATAAGGTCACACTATCATTGTTCAGCTTTATAATAAAATGCATATTTTTCTCTTTTTTTCCTCGTTTAAATCTTGAGTTATGTGGTGTATATATAGTATAATAATAGTTTTATTATTTTATCATTTTTAGGAAGAAGATGACCTGACATCTACCATTGAAGATGAACTACTGAATATAGAAATAGTTTACAGAGACATGACTGAATGTCAATGCAGAAACGTTCCACCTTTGTCTTTCCAGGATATGATTTTTATGTAAAAAAAAGATTTAAAAAATTTTAAAAATGGGGAAAAAAACGTATTCATCCATGAACATTAAGTAATAAGCGCAGCTTATTTAAACAAGAATGTTCTTTGTTAGCTTAAAGTTCATCACAAGACAATTTGTATTCATCGCCAAATGAAATGCAACTGCTATTCTGGAAGGTTTTCAGAAGTTATAAAAAGGTCAACCTTTAATTTGATTCTAGTTTGTTTGTGATTTTTTTTAATTTCATTGATTGTTTGAAAATATAAACTCACTTGAATAACAAAATACAGGAGTTACTGT
Organism: Modiolus philippinarum; assembly: GCA_002080025.1. Taxonomy (NCBI): domain Eukaryota; kingdom Metazoa; phylum Mollusca; class Bivalvia; order Mytilida; family Modiolidae; genus Modiolus; species Modiolus philippinarum. Next base: position 196,553 of record MJUU01024198.1, read on the forward strand.
AAATTTATTTTCTGCATATGCGCATTTCGACAACTTATGTCTCATCAGTGCAGATTAATCTAAAATCATGTAAAGAGATTTTCCGTGCGAAAAATGAATGCTCTCTTTATATTACAGTTATGATGTACTTATTCGCAATAGAATATCTCATATGAATACGAATACACTATCATACTTTCAGATTTTGTCATTTTATTTTGAGTAATTTTGAATTATTATTCTCAACGCCTTTTTATATTGCCAGCATTCTGATCTTTGATTTAGCCAAGTTTTCTTACAATTTTCCCAATGTTGTTGCTGATATTTTATGAGTGTCTTCGGTAGTTGTTCTGCATTAGGTCTTTTTGTCGGGCAACGGGTGACATCAAATGTAAGAATATATTACAAAACAACGGCAGTAGAATACCGAAGAAACAAGGGAAGCGAAGACCACAAAAATCGAAATCCAAAGACATGGCAAAAACAGCAACAGGGAAAAACAAAGACAAAACAAGGACGTGAGACAGGTATAATGCACGGAAATAAAGAGACAACACCAAAAACTAAGGCACTCATAGTCTGAACTCCCATGAAAACCGAGAGTGACATCAGATGTTCCGGAAGGGTAAGCATGTCCTGCTCCGCTAGCGGCACCCGTCACACTATCAGTGAGTCAATGCAGGGTTGAGTCAAAACCGGTTATGTCAAATCCGTATGTAAGTTCATCCCTTATCTATGGGAATGGACAAACAGGCATGTAGCGTTGCTCGACATTTACCAACGAATTCCGATGAAACCGGTGCTTTGGGTCGTTTTGTACCTTCGATGAGGTATGAGCAGAGCTCATGGCTAAAGGCCATATGGTGGTTTTAGAATGAAAACAAAAAGTAAAGCGTTGTTCCATTGATTGGTTCCCGGCACCTGAATTGGTTTTCAGGGGCTTCGGCCACAGAGCCAGGTGGTGGATAGGGGAATGCCCTGTCTATGCGGGGTAGTCAGGTCATAATACGGAAAGCCTGACCGCGAACCATTGTAGCCAAACTGTGTGGAGAAACGCCACGCTCCATTCAATATAAAGACCCCTTCTATATTTCTCTTAAGAGAGCAGACGCACTGGGTGTCGTATGGAAGGCTAAATTTCCTGCCCCTACCCAATTCTCCAATTTTCCAGTGGCAGTCAAAAGTCGTTGCCAAGGTTGTCCCTTCCACCTTTATTTCTTTCTTCTTATACTTTCAATTTTTTGAATTGATTAACTTGTTCTNGACGTTAAACTCTAACTAATCAATCAATCATTGATTGGTTAACCCATGTATTTATAGAGGCCTTGTCTCATGTGTACTCGTTTTATTTATTTTTTTTAATTTTTTTTTTGTGATTACATATCACACTCTTAAAAATTGAACCTGTCCTGACTTTAGAAAAAAAATTAAAACCAGTGTGACATAGATTTACCAAACATTGCAAATAATTAAATATAAAAGTAGCTGTCTATTATCTGACCTTTTTGATAACTTTTGCTTCTTTATTCCAGATAAAGTCAAAACTTGGGAAAATTAGGTATCCTCGACACATCTTCAACATTTTGGGCTAATAAATTCTAGACTTGAAAAAGACAGCCCTTAACGTGTAATTTGAATCATCAAAATCATACACAGGCTTCCATCATAAAGGAGCTGCGCAAGAAAAACTGAAAAAAATTAACACAAATTAAAAACATAAACAACAAAAGGAAATCAGGATTTCTCACTTGACACTAGCACCTTCAACATTCATTAGTATGGTTTATCAACCTAAATAATCCCTTTCTCTGTTCCATTTCCCAAACGTATAATTGACAAACGAATAAAACCCAATACATTTAGACTTTTTACTTTATGACGATTTTTTTTTCTAAAACAAATACAATGGAACAAAACGTAATTCGAAAGAAGGCTTCTGGGACTGCTAACTCAAGGGGGGCTTATCTAAATGTTAATTAGTTTCGAAAAGCAGAAGAAAAATACAACAAAAGATTTACCATAGGAAATGGTTTTGGATAAGCATCGTCATGTATTTCAGAGAATATCGGCAGTATCATTGGTATCAATGGTATATGGGATATTATCGGGTTAACTTCTCCAAAAGCCAGTTTGATGGATTTTTTCAGAACAGCCTATTGATATCTTCTCTTTAACTTTTTTTCTTTTTTTTAAACCTTTTACATTTCCGTGAAACCAAGGACGAATAATGCCATTGGTAACAAACTGTTTCAAAGTCTAGTAGACTTTCTAGGGATTTACATATTAGATTTAAAACAAAACGTAAACAGATAGTCTAAACTAAAATGTTTAAAAAGGTTGAATCTGGAGTATTTGATGTACTTGTGATTTGATTTTAATTAGCTAATTTAAAATTTTAAACTGAGGTAAACGTACATTATGTAACAAATTATTTTAAATTGCTCAAAGTCAACTTTGGTTATCAGATTTTTCAAAGATCTATGTCACAAGATAAATGTAAGTTATCCGAGAGATAAAGGGTAAATTAGTATTTGGTAACATGCCATTGCTTAAGTCTTCTATTTTTAAGCAACCTAGCTCTATAAAGGAAGTCACTGTATCGACCACAAGCCCTCGAGGAGCGAATGAGTTATGACATGTCAACTCCATTTCCTGAAACTCTTACATCTATATTAATTCATCCTCTGTTATTTTTTCCTGTGGTTCTGAGTCCTATTTCAAAAAGCATGCTTGTTTTTTGAGACCCTCTGTTACAGCTGTCAAGATGGTAGTTAACAGCTTAGGAATAGGTTTTGTAGAACATTTTGCCGATGCAGCGATGTTCTGTAACGTTGTTTGTATAGGCATTAGTGTAATTCTGGTATTCTTGCAAGGAGGGGAAATTTATGTCTTCATCTTTGCTCGAAATCCTTAATGAAAAGCAGAACAGATTTATTGTTCTGTTCTTACTTCTCCTCAGACAAAGTTGTGGCTGTGTAGGTTGGATTCCCTTAGTGTTACAAAGGCCAAGTTCTTTCTTAAAACGTTCTATGTAATTATTTTTACATAATTTTATTGAAATTATGTTTTCAGTCGTTTTATCTGCTGGGACGACATGTTGTCATCTTGTTCATTTTTAATCCATTTCCTTGCATAATCCCCTGTAGTATCCCAAGGATTTAAAAATTTTGCTCCCAGTTGATGTATCTTAGTTCACGAAATTTTAGTTCCTTTACAAGGATATCACGGAGAGACGATGGTATTCAGGTCCCCCGTTTTTACTTCACCAAAGGAACTATACCTATAAAGTTAATTTAAAGATTTTAAGAATATTGCATGGTTTAGACTTGAAGTCATAGGTGAATAGAATTTGCAATTTAGTTTTATGGTTGAGAAATCTAGAAGCTATTGTGATCGGAAATGATGTGTCCTTAAATTAAGTAGATATTCTATTATCTTTTTTTACATTTTTGTAATGCATTATATTAGGTTAATGGCATCCAAACCCTTATTTGCTAACTTTATTGGAACGAATGAACTGTGTTCTTCATTTGCGTGTATAATTGCAAGGGCAATGACTTCGTTTACATCTAGGATTCTTTCAAAATACTTAAATACCGAAGTTGTAAAATATACATTGAATGTCGTATTTCAATAAATTACCTCTAATCAACAGCATTTTAATAAATCAATATTGAGAGCCATAATCCAAGCGTAGTCAAAACAGGATAACTAATTACCAAAAATGTCGAAATAGGAGGCAAAACATAGTACAAAGGACATCCATTGAGTGCCATACACGGAATGAAGCCTGAGTATTTTAATAGGTTAGAGTCTTGATAAACAGTAAATTTCTACAAAATGCAAAGTATTTTTTTTCATGTCAGGATAGTCTGAATATTGGGCTGGTGAATACCGTCGGGGACCTTTGGTCGTCCAGCAGTGGTATTGGCCCAATGGTTTCAAAATGCTAAAATACTGAAGTTGCATAATAAAAAGTAAAATACGCATCACATTTATATCGTTGCATTTAGGCCTAGATATATTTCCTATACTATACAAAACCGGACTTTTCATTGATAGTGGAACGAATGCCTCGCATGAAGCTGATTGAGCTTACCTCTCCAGAACAACTCATAATATTTTTGGTCTGTGGTTGGAATCTACTGTGTTAGAAGGGCTTCATACTGCTAGTGCTTAAATTTGGGGCATTTGTTTTGCTTTTGTCTGTTTCGTCTTTGTCATGCTGTATCAATTCAAGTCGGAACTGAATTGCCGTCTTTTTCTATTTCTTTTTATTTTGGGATTTCCACTTTCAACATTTTTTGCTTAGGTTTTCGTTTGCAACTGTACTTAAACAATGACAATATATACAAATAATTAATTTATGGAATATACAGTTTAAAAGGAAAATTGCACTAATTAAACATTAAACTATGAAGTCTGAAATCAGAAACTTGAAGTCTAGAGTATGAAATCTGAATTAGAAATCTGAAATCAAATCTGAAATCTTACTATGAACTGTAAAGATACCTCTCGCCATCTTAATGCTGCCTGAATTGATTGCTGATTACTGGACAATATTGGGGACACATACAGTCATGTGAATATTATATAATAATTTTTTGATTACTAAGCAGGGGTGCGGGTTGTTTTTTCCCATTAAATACTCCTTTTTGTATCTAATAAAATTATACCCATCGTGGCTTTAACTGTTTGTGGAGGTAACTAACTATAAGATTAACATTGAATACAACAACAAAATTGGAAAAGTAGAATTAATAAATTTTGTCATACACGTCGAACCATGAAATGTTAAAACAAAAATACAAAATTTACACGATAAAGCATGCATATTTTTTCTTTTTTTGCAGCGTAAATAAGATTTTGCTTCATAATTTTTTGTGTAAAGTCAAAAACAAAAAAAATATATACCATAATTATAGGGTCAAACATATACTAGTATATAACATGTATATAAGCTTCATTTCATAGCGGTTATACTTGTTGCGATGTGTAGGACATCTTGACAGCAGAAACATATGGCACAAGATTCAAGCTGTTCAGACGTGTCACATAGTCTCAACTAGGCAACAGCTATTTCAGAATAAGTCAGCCAAAGGGAGATAAATCAAATTGTAACAATTGAATTAAGATAAAACTTCCATTGTCTCCTAAGCATTATATACCCTTTTTGACATCTAAAGACGTGTTATCGGCATTTCGTTTGTTATTCAAGACACTTTTATTCTTGTAAATGCATTGAACTATTCGATCTCTCTTTTCTCTTTCCTTTGATTGTCTCCATTTCGATGCATTTCAACTGACAATCTACCACAAATAATTACTTACCTCGAATTATTTACCTCGAATTAATTACTTTTACCTCATTAATTCTATGCATATTAATTTATATGTTGTTCGCCTAACTTAGAACTTCTATTATGTTTAACCTAAATAGTAGATAAATTTTAAGTTTAATCTGGGAAAAAAACGGTCCAAGGATCGAAACCTCTCTACTTTTCTGTTATATCAATGCAATCAAACGACTTTTATAAATTGTCACGGCTTTGATTTCAAGTTTCCAAAAAGATGTTAGAAAATATGTTCAAAGTGACAGCAGATCGATTACTCAGGTAATTTTTGAAATACAATTTAATCGTTATTTATATGATAAAACTTAACACATATCTGAACAAAGAGCAATAAAAGGATAACTTTTTCGAATGTAGAATAAAAAATACAATTATTAACGGGTTTATATATGTAGCCTAAATAAAGTAATGCTAGGGGCCGTCTTGAACGTACTATGAGGTATGAGCAAAGCTCATTGTTGAAGGTCTCATGGTGACTTCAAGACGAAGAACAACAATAAAAGCGTTGTCCCTTTGCTTGTTTTTTTACCATGTATTTGTAGAGACTTTGTCTCATGTGCATTTACTCCATTTCCTTTTATTCACTAATTAATAAATATGACTAGATTCTATTTTAATGGTGGGATTTCAATTTAGATACATACTTTTTGTATTTTTCATACCCGACTGTATTTTCCATATTTGATGGTCTTTAAAACAGTTACAGTTTGTTTGAGAGTAATTTATTGAATTAAAGTGCTTTGCAAAAAGGGTTGTTTAAAATGCCCTCGAGCTGCACACCCAGGCATCTTGATTACCCTTTTTCTAAAGAAGCACTATAATTCAATTGATTACTCTGATCCATACTTTAACTTTTACTTATTTCTTTTGACTAAACCTAAGATGAATACCATCATCGAGATTAAACATCAATCTTAAATTGTCTTCAGTAAGCCTACACAACTTAAAATTGTAATACCAAGCCGATGCAAAAAGTTCTGTATTTCTAAGTCTGGACATACATTTCAAGTTTCTTTGTGTGATGTCCTCACAGAATCTGATGTCGTTTTGCCAGTTTTTATTCCACTTTATTACCTCTTCACACCCGTACTGAATAATTTAACAATTAACGACTCATTGTTCACTTGTGCAGTAAATTCACCTATACAGTCAAACCTTTCTTAGAGACAACTTGTATTAAGCGACCTCCTGTCTTATGTGACCAATAGAAAAAAGAAAGGAAACGGGGAATGTGTCAAAGAGACAACGACCCAAAGGGGAGTAATAACAACTCAAAGCCACCAAGTTTTCTTAATGCCAATTTAGTGATTTTTATACTAATTAGGTTTATATTAAGTAACCACCAGTGTTATAAAAAACCATTTCAAAGTTCCCTTGAACATATAAAAAAGGAATGACCGTCTTATATGTTTGTCTTTACGGAGAACTGGTCTTAAATCCTACAGGTTGTGTAATTTTTACTCGACTATGTAAAATTATGTAATAAACGACAGATCAAACTTTTTTTTCAGGAAAAAAGAATTGAAAAAATAATACCATGGGATACATTTAATACTGATGCTGCTCATATCGGGAAGAATGTTGAAAAATAGAGAATTTTCCGTGTGCACCAACTATATATAACAGTTCTCTAGGCTGTTTTTGCTGAAATAATAGGGAAAACTAGTGAATTTTAACAAAATTTTGATTTATTTTAGTTATATCAGATATATTTTTTTTCAAATTTGGTAAATTATTGGCTAATATACTTGCTTTCAATTTTAATGAAAAAGACTTTAGGGTCACCGAACTAATTTTTTAGTATAGTAGTCCTATCTTGAATAGAACTAAAAGAAAAATGACGGACATTTGTATGGAATTTATAGAATCCGAGTTTAATTGGTCTGTTTTAAAGAGAATATAAGGAATTTACTGATTTATGTGAAAACAATCAAACCCCTTCCATAATTTTCCAGCTATAAAATATTGAGTCGTATCACCATAGCAGTTAAAAAAACATATGGTCAAGAATTACATATGACTATGTCTGTAAAAACAAAATTTGTTGCAACTAAGTTACACAACTTAGAACGAGAACTGGCAAACAATAAACTATGCCCTATTGCAAGTCCGCAACATACTACGAGAAACTGGTAGACCTTTTATCCATGAATTATAGGTCTAAAATGATGGTCCAAAATTTCGGTGAGACAGTAAATGGATGTAGTCCGCTGACGCACTAAACGAGTTAACCATGCCATCTGAAAGCGAGAAAGTCTGAAATAATCATAATTCATTTTTGCACATTCAATGTGGATAGCTTTATTCACTATGTGACATAGTAAGAAACAGAAAGAGACAACAAAAGCTTCATTATATAGTGGACTTCTGATACTATACAACAAAACAAAAACAAAAACAAAAACAAAAAAACAAAAAACAATACATCAATGTCTTTAGAAGGAGTCACTAAAAATGAACACTGTTGAGCTAAGGCTGGTATATATTGAATTTGCTGTAGCGCTTCAGGTTAATTGTTTTTCATCAATAATAATTTAGTTACAGAATGGTCATGTAGGAACAAATAAATATATAATACTTCAATTTCATGAATATTTTGTGTTTTGTGTGGAAATATTTTAATTTCAATAAGTAAAGAATCCAGTCACTCCGTCTTAATTATATATTAGGGGACTGTTTCTGTCTTCAATTACACGAGAGGTTTCGTATTACGGGACTTCTGAGTCGTGTTCAAACCGGAATAGATTTCTGATACTATACAAAAAAAATCACTACATCAACACAGTGAGAGGGAATCACTAATTAATGAACACTGTTGGGCTTAGGGTGCTTTATATTGATTCTGTTGTGGTGCTTCAGGTTAATTGTTTTTCGTCATTTAAATAGAGTTAAAGAATTGTCATGTAGCAACAATTAAAAATACACTTCAATTTCATAAATATTTTGTGTTTTATGCGGTATATATTCATTTAAATTAGTCAAAAATCCAGTCATTCCGTCTCACTGGTATCTGAGGTGATCGTTTCAACCTTCAATTTCACGAGAGTTTCTATCTCGAAAGTCCCGTATTAGTTTACCTTGGGTGTCCGTTTGTTGATAATAGAAACGAATGCAATGTTCTGTGCATAAGCTCAAGAGAGACATGAATATAATGGTACGGTATTGCCACTACCAAAACCAGCAACACTGAATCAAAAGACCGTAATAGTCGGCACCGAAGTCTAAGTCTTTGTTACCATAACTATATCCGTATTTCATTTGAAATCCACAACTGTCAGAGTTAAAAACTGTCCATTTAAATATTTATAAAGTAATTACCAAAAATTGACATCTGTTTTGAAATCTGAATTGAGTCTAATTCTTTAGAAGGGTATTTTACTTACAACATAAGATCATAGAACATAGCAGAAATGTTAGCGATGATAGCATAAATTTGCGCAGAATGACATCAACCATATGAAAGATTATAATTCCTTATAAATTATTTTAATGGGGTTAACAAGTTTTTCTAATGGCCGTGGATTCAGAATCAATAATTTAACCTAGGATAAGGACAGTAATACTGCTGTTGGCCCCAAATGTTTTATTCTTATTGGTACCCCGAGCTCTTTACAAAAACCCGTAAAGGTATACATAAAACAGAATTCTTGTGCATTTGAGCTGATTATAAAAAAAATTACCCAAAAAATGATCTATTAAATGTTTCGAGCCCTGAACGTACTTCCACTTACACAAGTTCATTCCTAGCAAATCAAAATCAGCTGAGACGAAACGCATCTTCATATCGACTTTTCCTTGATCCGTCTTTTGACCAAGTTTCGAATACAGTGTATATTTTATAAAAATGCTATCCATCTTTACAAAATTCGGGGTCGATGTATGAAATTACAATGTAAACTTTAAATGTTTACGAGTCTCCAATTTCCACCTGATATTTTAAAATACCTGAAACCAGGTTTAGGTGCTTAAATTTGGTCTTGTCGTCACATGGAGTCACATCCTTTGACGGACCCGTTTGTCGGTGCCTTAAATCCGTTCCGCTAACCTTTGTAAACCGTTTTCATACAGAATTTCGCACTGTGGAGTCCAGAACATTGTATGCAAGTGTGGCTAAAATTCAAATCATGTTTATGGTAGCTCTCTACATTATGGATGATAATGGAAATCATATCATTTAAGGTTGGAAAAGGAGAGATTGTTCTGACTTTTACTCAATATACACATGTTATAATTTGTTGAAGCCTTTTTATTTGGGTCCCAATATCCTATATTTCAGTAACTCTGGACTGAAAAACTGCAGATATCTCAATAATTTTATTGAAATATTCCATAATCAAAATATCCAATATCCCTGCCAATTTAGTCTCAAATATCCAATATCCCATTGTTAAGATTCGTAAATATCCCCTATCCAAATATACCCTAGACAAGTCTGACTATTTATAGGATTATTTTCCTGTAAGCCAGATGTCAACTGTAGACAACAATCTAGGCAATAATATTGTCATCTTTAAACCTCCATTCAATCACACACGCTCGGCAGCCAAGCGGATCACATGCAAGTATTTCAATAACTCTTGCACAATATTTGGGTGTGCTGCCATATATTTACTGCGAAACACGAGATCAATTAGATGTCCATTGTTCGATTGACAATTTTAGAGATATTTATGTCGTACGACAAGATTAACCTTAATGTACTGTTAATTTAGATGTAATTTTGTATGAGAATTTTTTTTTAAGTTAACTGATTTCAGATTAAATTCGCTTACATTTTTTTTCTTTTAATGTATGAGACCCATTTATATCTGTGTATTTTTTGTAAGGGTTTTAGTGTTGATGTGAAAAAA
>MJUU01024199.1:0-16137 GCA_002080025.1 Modiolus philippinarum
TTGTACCCGGAAGTTTCAAAATTCAACGAGACTTACAGACCCTATTTGTGGTATGGAATTGTTATTTTCTACCGATTTTTTTTATTTGATTTAACATAAACGTTCTTCCAAAAGTCCATTTCCGGAACGTTCCGGGTATTAGAATGGCGGGTCAAAGAGGTCAAACGGGGTAAAAATGGCGCCCCGTTGTATGAGGGCAAAGGGAATAAATTCTTCTATCAACATATGAAAGGTGTTTATGATTGGAAAAAAGCCGAACATGTCATAAATCAACATTTTACCCCAGGCGGGTCATTTCCAACCAAATTATTTAAGGTCAAGAACATAAATAGGAGAATTCCTAGATTACGCTCAACTGACGTCAGGTACCAGTTTCCAGTAGATTCCCGGGGTAAGATGTCGACAATTACCCAAAAATCTGAAAGTGGAATATCGTCTATTGGATCCTATAGAAAAGGCATACTTTGGTTAGTTTCATCTCTAACAAATCAATTAAATTATAAAGGAACTTTGATGGAATTTTTCATTTCAATCTAATTTTGCAACAAACTTTGCCGTCATCACGGAACATTATTTCCTTCTACTCTATATTGACAACATTTTTCAAACCTTTATGATTCAAGACGACATTTTTTTCAGAATTTACTCTTCATGTCTTACAATCAATAGATGATGAAAAAATGAAAAAAGAAAGAAAACGGGGAATGTGTCAAAGAGACACCTGTATCTGCTGGCATCCATCAAAATACCAAACACATGTCTCATTGAAGTATCTATGTCCGTCTTGTTTCATTCTTGTAGCAGTGACTGGTACCATCTAGTACCATTTTTTATTATAGTTAATTAATTATTGGACACATAAATATAGTTGCTGTCATACCTTTCTATGATTTCTATGTTTGCGTGGGACTTAACATTTCCTTACAAAGTCGCAGACAATTACACAAAAAGAAAAAAAAATCTTTTTATCAATTATATTCTAAAAAAAATATACTGAATCTCGTTCTTGTAACAAATATTTTGATGAGTGAACAAAAAGTTTGAATGAATAATGTCGTAACGATGCATTAAGTCACGTAGGTAGAACATGACACAATTTTGTATACAGTATGCAGTTTATGAAGAGGGGATCAGACCTTTTCTGTTTTTGGCATTTTAAGTCGATGAAAAAAATCAGTTGTTGACCGTTTTTGGACCATTTGGTGTATTCTGTTGTTAAATTTTTATTTTGTGTCAACCGTTAAAAGGAAATAAAAAGCACTGTTTGCCTCAATGAGGATGGGCAACCCTTTCATGTTAATGTGTTTTGGGCATTTTCAGCTGGTTGTTAAATGTTGTTTTTTTTTAGAAAATGTAAGATTGTTAGCCTGTTAATGAACTCTCTCCTCATTAAAACTACATGACCGACAGTAACTTTCTTTACATGTAACAATGTACAGTTGTAAATGATACTCCCCGATAATATCAGTATATGTGTGTGTCTTCATTCTCTTTTTCTTTGCTGTGTTCATGTTATGTCTTTGTTTCTTTGTGTTGTCCAGTGCCGTTATCCTTGGATTGTTCTAGACTGACGGTTCGTTTCTCACTAACTTTACCCACTTGATTACTGATTTTTCGGAAAAATACACCTACCGCTTTCATTAAAACACATCCCAGCATGGTAATTAAATACATCTTGTACCATCGACAACCCTTTGAGTTATTTATTTTCTCGCCAGAAAATTCTATAACATGTCGATTTTATTCTTCTAAAAAGTTTGATTTTAATCCGCACTGAAGAATAGTTATTGAAATGGTTATCTATGTAACTTTAACAATTTTTGTCTTTTTAACTCCACTGTAGAGGTCGATGACTCAGACGCAGAGGGATGATTCACCAGCTCAATAGGTCGGTGCTGAGCCGAATTCACTGATTACTCGAAAAGTAAATCATAAATCAAAAGAATGTCTCCTTCATGCAAAGCTCTGTTTTAACTGATTTTGGGTAACTTTTAGGCTAATGTAGGTTATCTTTTTTCATCATCTGTTTCAAAACAACGGCAGTAGAATACTGAAGTTTCACAAGATACATTGATTACATCATTAAAAAGCCCGGAGATATCGCAAAAGGAGGAAAGCAGAAATTGGAGAAAAAATGACAAGGACATCAACAAAAACAAAACAAAATAAAGACAAAAAAATCACAAAAATGACATTCAAAAGTAAAGTATACTCAGTTTAAAATCCCATACAAACCGAAAGCAACGCAAGGTTCTCTTCCATTTTCCTGCTCCTTATACAACACCCGTCACACTGTCAGTGCCAGACGATATTGCATAAAATTTAGCTGTTCATTCTCACTTGTTCTTCCGACTTTCTTTCAATTATTCCGTAGTTGACGGCCAAAAAATTTCTAAAAGGACATAAAATACACCGAATGAACATATAACAAACAAGTGGCTCTCAAGAGCCTGTATCGCTCACCTGGACCATGACTGACATAAATAAAAGGCATTTCCAATAGGAAAAGCAAAACACAAAATTTAGCAGAATACTTTTTTCCCTATAATAACAGTGTTCTTGTTTGGTTTCCATGGCAACTGAAAGCTCCACTATCCATTAAAACCCCTAACAAAACACCATTCAAAAAAAAAAAAAATGGGCAGGGGTTCCCCTTATAATCAAGATAATACATATTGCTGAAATTAAAACATTCAGACAACAATTCAAATAAAAATTCAAAAATTTGGGCAGAGGTTCTAATTGGACTAGTAGTGAGGTTTCTGAGAAGAAGATCTTTGAATGTATATTCCATAGGGTCCAATGTTAAAACTATGTTCCCGCTGGCGGCCATCTTGGATGAGGTACGGACCTGCCAGATACCTTTTTTGGAAGGGACCATCTAAGGACCATTGTGACTAAGTTTGGTTATAATTGGACTGGTAGTTTCTGAGAAGAAGATCTTTGAATGTCTTTGCCAAAGGGTTCTATGTTAAACTATGTTCCCCGCTGGCAGCCATCTTGGATTAGGTACGGATCTGCCGGATACCTTTTTTGGAAGGGACCATCTAAGGAACATTGTGCCTTAGTTTAGTTTTAATTGGACTGGTAGTTTCTGAGAAGAAGATCTTTGAATGTGTTTTCCCACAGGGTCCAATGTTAAAACTATGTTCCCCGCTGGCGGCCATCTTGGCTTAGGTACGGACTTGCCGGATACCATTTTTGGATGGAACCATCTAAGGACCATTGTGACTAAGTTTGGTTATAATTGGACTGGTAGTTTCTGACAAGAAGATCTTTGAATGTCTTTTCCATAGGGCCCAATGTTAAAACTATGTTCCCCGCTGGCGGCCATCTTGGATGAGCTACGGAACTGCCGAATACCTTTTTTTTTGGAAGGGACCATCTAGGGACCATTGTGACTAAGTTTGGTTATAATTGGGCTGGTAGTTTCTGAGAAGAAGATCTTTGAATGTATATTCCATAGGGTCCAATGTTAAAACTATGTTCCCGCTGGCGGCCATCTTGGATGAGGTACGGACCTGTCGGATACCTTTTTTGGAAGGGACCATCTAAGGACTATTGTGACCAAGTTTGGTCCCAATTGGCCCAGTAGTTTCAGAGGAGAAGATCTTTGAATGAAAAGTTCACGACGGACGGACGACGGACGCCAAGTGATGGCAAAAAGCTCACCTGGCTATGCCAGGTGAGCTAAAAACCGAAGAGCCTGTTGGTGTAGTGTCTGCAAATGACCATTCTAACAATCTTATAATTAATGTTGAAAGAGTTATTTGCCTTTTTCAAAATGCACTGTATAAACTACAGAGGTTCAACTTTAACTAGTCAACACACAATAGGCTGGACATGTAAGCTGCAAGATGATTGAAAGTTTGCAGTTGGGAATATAGAATTACCACGTTTGTCTATCTTCTTCAATGTTATACAAAAGACTAAGGTACGAAGCTGGAGTAATTGTATCAATACCTTTTTTCCGTTTCTAGCTCATTTTGGTTGATCCAAGAATCTAGCGTTATGAATAGAAAGTACATTGTCTAAGTAGCTGAAGCTAGATACTGGACTAAATGACTTTGTTTTTATTATGTGCAAGTCAGTCCTTGTAAAACCCATATATATGAATAAGGAAAAGGGTTAGCTAAAAGAGGATAAGAATAAGTTCTCCTGAGAATTTCTATTGTGTGGGGAAACCTCGGCCTCCTAATTTGTCTAACAAAGGTTTAGTTTTGTTTAGTTTTAATCTGAAAGGGAGGCATAAATAGTCGAAATGGGCATTTGTAATAAAAAACAACCAGTTTCGTTTTTTTTTTTTTTTTGTCATTCTGTTTAAGTATACATAGGACTGTGAATTAAACACTGTAGATATTAGTTGGTCTAGCAACGGTTTTATCAGATCCATTCACAAAGGAACCACCCGTAATTCCTGGGGAGCTGTTTTGTATATATTATGTAATAATACTACTGATGTTTCGACTTTTCAGTTGTATCTATTTTGGTACCTCTCAGGAATTTGGCCTGTAATCAATATGGTATGTTTCATGAGTAAATGAAACAAAGGATATAAAAAACAAGAAAAGGTACAGAAAAGAAAATAATCCACAATTCAACCCTCATCAGCACCACACCTGGAGTTGCCCTTGTATACATAATTTTGGACGTCTGAAAACAAAACATTATGACAAGCGTGATGATTTCGAACTTCCAATGGTGGGAGGGGGCAGGACCTTTTTCGGGATGTCGGGATTGGATGTTTGTAAGCCCGGGATTTCGGGATTTTTATGATTTAAGCCCGGGATTTCGGGAAATTTATTCACCGGGAATCGGGATTTCATCAGTCTTTAAGTTTCTTTGTAGTTCGGGATTTCGGGATTTAGAAAAAATAAAGTCGGGATTCCGGGATCAGACCCCCTCCTGCCCCCCTCAATGGTGAACCTCACGTTTTTGAGCACTAATTTTCACTGCAGACGTTTTACGGTCATCGCCATGATTTGAAATATTTTCAATGTTTCTGCTTTTTAAATGATAATACACATTTTTTAGTAGATCCAGAGTTTATTACCGGACTGACAAACACCAACTGTGATAAAGTCGGACTTTTCATCGGCCGTTTTACGGATGCCGCCTACGTGTCTGTCAGATCAAGCTTACCCTTCAAGGGTACCTGATGATACCACCATTTTTGAAGGGGTTCACGCAGCAAGTGCTTTAGTAGTTCGGCGTTCTTGTTCATTTTTGTTTGTTTTGTCTTTGTCATGTTGATTTTTTAGAACTTCCCTTTCGCTTTTTTTGTTTCGGTATTTGATTGCCGATGTATCTAAATCTCACTTTCAAAGAAAATGCAAAGAAATTAATTATCAATTATCTTTAAATTTATCAATATCTATTTTATCAATAGGTTCATTATTTTATTTTCAGGTAGATAATTCATTCATTCATCACTCACGTTTTTTTAACTATCTTAGGAAGATCATGGGTGTTATCGCTGTGTTTTATCATCCTAGTTAAATTTTCACCTGCCGACCACTTTTGTCTTGAGCATTCCTGAACAAACACTGTCCATACAGAGCTGGAAGAAACTGATCATGATTTGTACATATTTTACTGCTTTATTTTTATTGGTGTTACAGTTGTCAGGTAAGTGTCCAAGTATTCCGTTTTGAATGTTCAACTTTTTAGACTTTTTTATTTTGTATTATGAAAGCAAAAGCAACGATACGGCATATTCTAGGTGCGTGCCATTGCCATCAATTTGTGTCCATCGTCCTTTTGTCCGTTATTTTTTTTCAAATTATGATCAACTCCTTTGAAACCATCGCATAAAACTGAACCAACTGTTATATATGAATGATATATCGAAGGTTTTATAAACTAAATCAGTAATTTTGTGCCTATCCGACCAAATTCATAGTCGCCATGATACATTACAGAAAATCTAACTAAACTTTGCGGGATTTATTATTGAATGTCCGTTTACGGTTTTACCTATTTTGTTCCAGTCAATCAATGCAGTGCAAGGGACATTTTAAACATTGAACCCATTTTTTTAATCACCTCTTATAGAATTAAAACGAATTGCACAGAAATTATGTATCAACAAAAATTACCGATTTTGTTCCCATCCATCAAACATGTGGCTGTAATGTTGTGCAAGGCACATTTACATGAAATTTCTTTTATGATCTCATTTAATGACGAATTAAACCAAAATATGCAAAAAATCGAGAATGGATAGTAACTGATAAAGTTTATATGGTTGCCAGGGGATTCCATGGGAAAGATATTTTAAAACTACTGAATACGGATCCGAATATTTACAGGAAAGATGTATAAAAACTCGTTTTCCACGACTGTTTGTTTTATTTGTGTTGGTCAAGATACAAGTTTGTACTATAAATTAACAAATTAATACGGGAATACATTCTCGTTCTGTTTGTATTGCTTGTCTTTTTTTTTTTTTTTTTTTTTTTTCGTTTGTTTGTTTGTTTGTTTTTTTATGTTTATTTAGTTGCTTTACTTTCTAAGGGGTCCGAGATATGGATGGATGGGATTGTCTTTAGTTATCATGGAATGTGAAATGAATGGTATTTCGATTATTATTACCCAGAATAAAGGGAATTGTTCATCCTATCTTTAATTTGTCATGAAAAAGTATGAAAATGGTATTAAAATGATGCGTTTGTGATTAGATGTATCTAATAAACTCATTTTTAAGCTGATAATGATTTGCTATTTCCCAACACCTTTCCGCTGTATCAGAAGTACTTTGTTATTTTTGCTGTGCATTCCTGGCTTCTGAACTTCTGGTTAAAATTTAGGACAGATAGGTGCATCATAAATAAATGTGGCGTAAAAACAAACCACGCATTTTAAAAACAAACATTTTTCAGATGTTGTACCAAAAGCAAAAGAAATGTACACATTACAACACAAAGGTACATTGTAAGAATTATGTCACCAATATACTATCTGGGAGTAAAGATTTATCTGCTTCAAAAATTGTAATATGTACTAGAATTTGAGTATGTATATGAATTTTTGATAAAAGCAAACGGTACTAAAAATTAACTATGTATATGAATTTTTGATAAAAGCAAACCGTACCAAAATTTAACTATGTATATGAATTTTTGATAAAAGCAAACGGTTCTAACTCTGCCATATTTCTAATATGATCAAAACAACTCTCTTTTTTATGTTGTATGCAGTATGCCTTGTGTGTTTTATCTTGTCTTGTATATGTCTTGCATATTTTTGTTTTGTATTGTATGTATGTCTTGTGTGTATCTGTATATGTTGAGGACAGCTACTCATGGCCTTCACTCAGTTAGCAATCATCTATAAAGCGTAAAAATAAATTAAATGTACATTTGTTTCCATTGATTTATCCAATTTTTTTACCCTTTTTGACCATTTAGGGCTTGCTATATGGTGTGAGGTTCCTCACTGTGTTGAAGACCGTACGGTGACCCTAGATGCTTTGTTTTGGGTCGTTTTAACCTGGATATGGGATGTTGTCTCCTTGACATTTACCCCATTTCCTTTCTTTTTCATATTAATCCCCAGTAATGGAGACTTACTTCCAACTCGAGGTACTTTATCTGTTGAAAAAATTTTCATTGAAGTTAATATTATGAATAAATGACAATTCATTAATTTTTGGATGCGTTAAAAACGATTAGATTAAAGATGCAGACGCTACAAATGAAAATTTCCTAAAAATAAATTTCCGTAAGTGATTCAATATGGTACTCAATTTGTTCTTTATAATAGCGGCATCAGAATTTTGCAGTACACTTAATAGGTTTTTGTCTATTTCAGGCGCAATGAAAAGAAATTTCGATCCAGACATATTTATGCAAATACTGATGTTTAAAGATAAGAAGATGCCCGAACAAAGCCCAAGTGTGTTTGCAGCAAAGTGGGGGTTTTCTATCCACGATCCTAGTCGATATCAAAAACAATATGGAGTAAGAAAAGTATATAACCTTTTCAACAATTTTGGTCAAGATTATATTCAAATGTTGGGCGGGAGTAGTTTGAAAACGAATTCTCATCAAATGAAAACGCGTCCGTACGTGAACATTGCAACCAATCAAAAAATATATTCACATAAAAGTTCAGCCGCAAAAGGCGAGGCAACATATGCCATGGAAACAGATGCCTTTGGATTCAACCCGAATCTTCTGAATCAGAAGTTGATGCAGCTGTCCAGTAGTAATACAAAATTTAAATACAATAAATACGTGAACCAGGATAATTCTGATATGTTTAAAAATAACAAACCGACAAAACATCATCCTTCGGCAAGTAAGCAAACAGAAAAAAGACCTAGTTCGGAAATTAAAACAAACCTTACTCGGAAGATATTTGGAAATAATACTACAAACACAAAACTTGGTTCAAAGCAACCATCTGGAACTCCAAGTGTTAAATATCGTTCAAGAGTTCGTAACTCGTTTCATTTTGATCCTACGGATCTGAATTCAAAAATGTTCAACAGCATCGCTTATAATCCAACATATGTAAATTCGCTTTCCCGCTCATCTGCAAGGCATGAAAGAAGTACCACAGACTTTGATCCAAACGCAATGATGGACAAGTACATGGAACTCCGAACAAATATTGACTCGTTTGGTTCCTACCACCCAAATGACATGATTTCTACAATATTGTTGTTGTTTAATAGAAATAAGAAGAAAAGCGATGGAGAAAACTTTGATCCGAATGGCAACAGTATGCTTTCGTCAACACAACATTGGGGTTTTTCAGTTTACAACCCGCTTCATTCCTTGGAACAGTATAATGGTAAAAATATTGGCAGAGGCTCTTCAGGACCAAATCCAAATAATGTACCTTCTGGGTTTAACCCAAATGCACTTAATGACCATTTGATGGCGACGATCAATCAACATACTGGAAAACATTTAAAGCCAAGTTATGGAAACACTGGATTTAATTCTAATAATTTGAATAATAAGCTTTTCGAAGGTTTAAGCTTCAATCCTGCGACTGTAAACATGAAAACCATTCTTCCAATTGTTCACGAAACTATACCAATGGTTGTGTTAACTTCTCTGCAAAATAGAACAAGTGGTCATGAACTTCCGGGGCTTGCATATATTCAAGGCCATGAACAGAAAGCATGGTCTGCTGGATCTGAGAATGGCTACGTTAAAAACACACATTCAAACAGCAATAAAGTTCCCAATGAAAATTCAGGGGAACTCCAACAGGAAAATTCACAATATACAAGTACGACGAATGGTCATACTCCTAACGTACATCTAATCCAAAATCAAAATTCGAATAACGACAAAGGAAGCATAAACAATGGTGAAGCAATCTTAAAAACTCCGACAAATATCAGTGTTGGACACGGAAATCTCTACAGTGAGCAAGCCAACAGTATGGTCCAAAGCAATGCCGCTTACCAGGCGGGATCTGAAAACGCTGGACCCACACATGTGACAGGATATGGATCTCTAGCTGGACATATCCAAGCTAATGGTAACGGTTATCAACAATCCATGTACCAACAGGGTCCAACTCAAGGTATGATCAATGACACAGCAATTTTGAACGGTTCTGGTGGCACAATAACACAACCACAGACGCAGGCAGGAGGTTTAGGTAGTACCACCACACACCAAAATATGCTTCTATCAGGTAATGGTCTAAGTACCAATTTAGTTGAGGGTAAAAGCTCAAACATTACACAATCTTCTAGAAATAAATTAGAATCGACAATGCCTCAACACTTTGGAGGTGGTGATCTTGGTTCTCAAGGTAAATCACAAACCAGTCTAGCTATGGTCAATCAAACTGCCACACAAATTGCATCAGGAAATATCGGAACTAGCTTTCTTCCCCAAACTGGAGCAGGAGGTCTTGGATATTCCAGCGCGAGTCAACCCGTTACTGGCTTAAGGGGTTCTAATTCGGGTGAACAAGTGGAAGTTGGAGGTGTTAAAAGTAACACAGCCGTCCATGGCGTTGCTGGAGGCTTAGGATCAACTTCTTTATTACAGACTGCAGCTGGAAGTCTTGGACCAAGTAGTGGGAGTGAAAATGCAACGTCATGGCTAAACTCTGGAGCAACTGGAGGTACAGAATTTATTGGTGTTGGTCAAATTGGTAGTGGCTCAAATTTAAATTCAGTCACACAAACTAGTAATGGTAAATTGGGACCAAATACTGCACATCAATCCGCAGCAGGAAGTCTAGGGTCAAATGTTGAAGCACATACAAATTTAGGAGGCCTTGGTGAATATATAATTTCACAAACTGAACCTGGAGGTTTAGGTTCCTCTAGTGTCGGCCAAAGCGATAGCGGATCTCTGGGATCAAATTATGTTTTAAAAACAAGCAAAGAAATGGAATCAAACAAGGAATCACAAACTCAAAACGGCGAGATAGGAGCTTCAAACACAATCCAGTCTGATATTGTCTTCTCATAGCATTTTGAATTCTATTCAAATAATCTATCAATAAACTCAAAATGGTGCAAGCTAATTAAAATTTTAAGAAAGAGAGTCCGAATACAAAACATGTTGTTTATTTATTCCTAGTTTAGAATTTTGATTTGATCTGCACTGAAGTGACATAAGTTGTTGAAATGATCATCTGCAGAAATTCAATTTACAGTAACTTAGGTGTTCTGTTATTTACATGTGATTCCAAGAATACTGTATTTATGCATTGTCTTGTCAGTAAAAAACAAGATTCCAAAACTAAATATATCAAATAGAAGTTTTGCAGATGGCCATTTTGACAACGTGATAATATGTCTTTTCAGTTCATTGTGAAACAAAAACGCGTACAGAAAGATAAGGAAATGAATTTTATTAGCAACATCCATATCAATAAGCACCACTATATTTTATCATCATAATTGGTCGTATATCTGCCATCTGTCTTTAATTCAAGCTGCCAGTATCCAGTTGGTAAATTCATACTGAAAAAATACTATTGCTAATCCACGTTAAGCACGGACGTTTTAGACAGAAGTTCTGCCTTCGCAGTATGGAAGCCCTAAATCGATTTAATAATAAATAATTTATTTATACGGTATTACAATATCTTGTATAATACGTGTTGTGTTCAATAACTGTTTCAAATATTATTTTGATATAACTCTGTCATGTTTTGTTACATATTTTGAAGGCATTAATAATCTTAGATGTTGTGTCCTATTTTCAACATCGAGGACTCCATGGCAGGGTAGTTCGATCTATCGTATGTTGGACCTTAGTTTCATATATTTAATAAATCGTTTTATTTTATGATATATGAAGTTTCTTTTAAAAGTTTGTGATACACCCTAGAATTAATAGGAGCAAGAATAATTCCGTGCTAAATACATTTATTGTCCCTATGTATTACATATTTTTTCGAAGATTTCTGGGATATTGGACAACATACACACGGAACTATAATTTTCTGATTCAAGTCTGCTGTTTGGCTCACACAAAGGTTTTACGAGTGCACAGTTTAATTTGGTGTATTGTTACGTTTTGAAAGCTACTAGCCAATCTGAAAAGTTTATATAGTCTTAACCTCAAGTTCAAGGTTAAATAACTTCGGTTTTTGCATTTATTAATGCACAGACATTAGGATGCATAGATTCATATATTTGATAAGTGAATGTTTGGGTAAATGTTTGTCCAACGGTTATGTTACCCCCTGTTATGTAGGGTTCATAGTGTTGGTGCTTTTTAGCTCACCTGATCGGAGGGTCAGTGTGAGCTATTGCCTTTACTTGCTGTCCGTCCGTCCGTCCAAACTTTACAGGAATGATGTTTTGAAGGTCCTTAAAAAATATTGCTCATTTCATTCCAATCCGACAAAAAACATGGCCGTCAGCGCTGAACTTAGGTTTAATATAGGACCCTATGGGAAAAATCACATTTTCATCTTCTCAGAAACCACTGAAGCAAATTCAAACTTTACAGGAATGATGTATTGAAGATCCTTACAAAGATTGCTCATTTAATTCCGATCCGACAAAAAACATGACCGCCAGCGCTGAGCTTAGGTTTAACATAGGACCCTATGGGAAAAATCACATTTACATCTTCTCCTCAGAAACCACTGAAGCAAATTCAACCAAACTTTACATGGATGATGTACTCAAGGTCCTTTAAAATATCTGCTCATTTCATTTGGATCCGACAAAAAACATGGCCGCCAGTGCAGAACTTAGGTTTAACATTGGACCTTATGGGAAAAATCACATTCATCTTATTCTTGAAACCATTGAAGGAAATTCAACCAAACTTTACAGGAATTATGTATGGAAGTTCCTTTACAAAAGTTCTCATTTCATTTCAATTCGACCAAAAACATAGCTGCCAGTGCGAAACATAGTTTAACATTGGAGCCAAAAGGAAAATCATTCTTTTCATCACCTGCTCAGAAACTATCGAAGCAAATTGAACTTATCTGTATTGGAATAATGTATATAATGTCTTTTGCAAAGATTACTCATTTCAATAGATATTGACAACAATATGGGTCCCAATAGAGAACAAATCTAACAACAGATCCCATTGGAAAAAATCATTTTTGGTCTTTCATGGCATAGAAGCATTATGCCAGGTGAGGGAAACAGGCTGTTTCTGAGCCTCTAGTTTCATTTTTGTTTCTGTGTTTGTCTTTTTGTCGCCATTTTGCAATGGTTTCGACTTTAAATTCTCCCTTATTCTGCCTTTTAGTTTTTGGTATCAGCTTGTCTGTGTTTCTATATGCAAATGGGATATCCCAAGACATGATGGATAGTTGTTTGTTACGTCTGAATTACCATATCTTGGATGTTTTGGTTGAAGGTCGTCCCACAAGGAATACAAATGCAAAATATGAAAGTCCTATCACTTACCATTCAAAAGATATACTCAAAGTTAAAGTTTAACTGCAGTTGTTCACAATCCCAGGTCAAGGTCACAAGGTCAAATATTCTGGTACCATTTAAAAGGTCTTATCACAAGGAATGCACATGCAAAATATGAAAGCCATATAACATACCATTCAAAAGATATACCCAATGTTAAAGTTTATTATTTTTTACAAAAAGTCCATCAAATGTCAAGGTCAAGGTCATGAGGTCCAAAATTCTGGTATTTTTTGAAAGGTCTTGCTACAAGGAATACAAATGCAAAATATGAAAGCCCTATCACTTACCATTAAAAAGATACATGTATACACAATGTTAAAGTTTTTTGTGGACAAACAGATGAACAAACAAACAAACAGACAGACAGACCAAAAACTATATGCCCCTTGAATCTTAGATTCACGCAGGCATAAAAATTAAGATATTTGTTAATGGTCTTGATTGTAAGCAATGATCACAGTAAATTTCTTTTACTGTATTTCGTATCACTCATAGTGCTAATGTAAATTTTCTTCCAAGCAAATTGCCTGACTTAAAGTATCTTCCAAATATGCAAAAAGAAAGGAAATGGGGTAAATGTCAAGGAGACAACATCCCATATCCATGTTAAAACGACCCAAAACAAAGCATCTAGGGGCCTCTGTATATACTAGTATATTGACTAAATTTGGTTCAAATGGCATCATGTAGTTTAATGAAGGTGGGCCCACTGTTAAAACATCATCAAAGCAGACACCGTACCACCCAATGACAACGGAAACCAAATTCAATATTGTCAAGTAGGAGAACGAAAGTACTAGTAACCAGATTCAAAAACATCAGGTATAAAGAAAAATATGAAAGTACTTGCAACCTTGAAATGGGTGGCTTTTTTTAAAATCTCTTATAATGGGGCAATCACAGGACTATATGACTAAGTCTGGCTTCATTAGTTCTAAACCTTATCTTAAAATGTATTTCCCAGGCCAAAAACAAGTAATGTGCAAGCAAACAGCTACGCCAAAGAAAGTATTATTACATTGTTATTCCCCATCTTGCAGAAGTTGTCATGAACACTGCACCAATGGACAAATTGCAAAACCGCATTTAGACTAGAATATGGACTAACTCAATACAAAAATTACAGTATCAATTAAGGGTGCTTTCTTTCAATTACCCATGACTGAGTTTTTAAAACCATTGTAGTGATAATACAATACAGAATCCATGACAGATGAACATTTATCATTTTTTACTGCTTTTGGCCTAATAAACGTCTTTCTAACCAAAGAATAGATCAACTAACTGATGGCCATAACACTAATTAACAAAGAAAATTTTAACCAGAAATCATGATTAGTTTAATAATATAAATAATGCAGTATATACTGTAACAACAATAAATGCAAAACCAAATAATAAGAATTGAGTAAAAACAATAACAAATATTTATGAAAGACTTGTCACTGATGTACTGGATAACAATGGCTTCCCATTATCCAACCATTTTTTATATCATAGGCAAAAACATAAAATTATTTGGCTATGCAAGAAATTCACACTTATTTTATAATTGCACAAAATTCATGCCTACAGTGTTTATATACAACCAATTTGTACTTGTCCTACAATAAAAAACAATCTGATCTGATTACATAACAAAATTTGTCATATTTGTACATTCGTCCTCTCTTTAATAAGAGTTACATTTCAACAATTTATGTGATAACCAAAATTCTTCAATTGTTTTCAACAACAAATGTTTACCCTTTATTCAATAGTTATTATAAGATGATTGACAGTTCCTTTGCACTATTAATCAGCTCACTTCAAAAGCATTCTAACCTGATATATTTTTTTTTAATCAAGGTCAGTAAGACAATCCATGATCTTTTAAAAGTCTATAGGTTTGTTTTTTTTCTCATCATGGCCTCTTACGGGCATTTTTAGGCTGCATATCCAAAAACTTCAAAAATTAATCTTCCCTAATACTCAAGAGGACATAATGCTGTCTCATATTGCTGTCTTACATTAAGAAGAAGAATTTTTCAAAGATAAATATTTGAAGCTTGTCATGTTTAAAGCTTGTCATGTCAATCTACATCTCAGTTAAATATAGATGTCTAAGATTTTGGGTTGAGACTTCTAGCAGTTTTAAGTCAAAACCATCTTATAAAGCTAATCATAGGTCAAATGGGACTACTGTCATAAATCTTAATACACAGTGTTCTAAGTGAATATACTGAAAAGTACTGATTTTGCAAGAGATGGTAGATCAAAGGGCATTTGCACAAATACCCATAAATGTACATAATACAGTTTTACTTCAATGGCTAACACTGCAATAAGTCGAACAACATGGATATAGACAATAACAGTACCTTGACTTGACATAAACACAATATAAGGATGAGGCTTTAAAACGCGGGAAAATGCGAGCCTTTGGTGAGCATTTTCACCGTATTGAGCCGAATCCTTATATAAAGTTTATGTCAAGTCAATGTAATGTTATTGTGTTTATACTGCAACATTAACAAAGCGAAATTTAGGTAAAATATATTATTAAAAATGATGATTATCCCCGCACTTTCGAAGAAAGTTCGGGGATAATGTTATACCCTCCGTCTGTCCGTCCGTCCGTCCGTCACACTTTTCTTGTGACTCAAACTCCTCCTACATTTTTGGATTTAGGGATTTAATTTTGTTGTAGAATTGTTGCATATAGTCCGCAGATGCGCAATAAGCTTTCGGATTTTCGATATTGGTCTTGGTGCAAACAAGAGGCCCCATGATGTCAATTTTTACACATGTGGCATGTGACACAAACTCCTCCTACATTTATGGATTTAGGGATTTAATTTTGTTATAGAATTGTTGCATATAGTCTGTAGATGCGCAATAAGCTTTCGGATTTTTGATATTGGTCTTGGTGCAAACAAGAGGCCCCATGATGTCAATTTTAACAAAGACCCAAAGATGTGGATTAGACACATGTGGCATGTGACGCAAACTCCTCCTACATTTTTGGATTTAGGGATCAAATCTTTATGCAGAATTGTTGCATATAGTTTATAGATTTGCAATAAGCTTTTGGAATTTTGGTTCCTGTTCCAACTTTGGTAAATTTCCTGAAAATGTCAAAGACACATATTTTTTTTTAAAATTTTGGCATATTACCTTATATTCTGACAATTGTTTGGTAAAAAACAAAATTCTGATAACTTAGGATTCTGAAAGGCAGTTCCAATTTTGGTAAATTTCCTGAAAGTCTCAAA
>MJUU01024199.1:16322-28454 GCA_002080025.1 Modiolus philippinarum
ATTTCCTGAAAGTCTCAAAGACCACTTATTTTTTGGAATTCTACCTAGCAACTATACTTAAATTGTTTATTTAGTTTTGGAAAAACATTTTCATCAACTGGATTTCAAAAATATTGATTTCAATCTTGGTAAATTTCCTGAAAGTCTCAAAGACCACTTATTTTTTTGGAATTCTACTTAGCAACCATATATCCTAGAATTCTTTTAGTAACAATAATGACTATCAATAGGTAGATTAAAAAAATATGCCAAGGGTGTATAACAACTGTTTTCTGTGTCAAACAGGGAGTGCGGGGATAGCTGTCGTTTCCGACAACATCTAGTTTAAAAAGTGAAGCGGACATCGTTAGCTTGAGATGAATCCATGTTTTCTTGCAACGTCATGGAACAATCTCTACAGAAACACATTGTTGACGTCATCGAGAAAGTGTTTTACGGTCAGTGACTGTATATCACTTATGTTTATACAGTCAATGTAGTTTACTTACACAAATAAAGAGGTTGCAGTATAAATCTCAATTCCTTTTTTTCAGCCTTGATATCTCAACTCCCATCTATCTAGAACTGTCTTAAAGATGTTCGCTGGTCAATTTTAAAATAACAAGGATTTCAATTAAATGCGATTTTTTAAAAAAATATTGGATAAGAAGTAATTTAAGCCAAAAAAATTGATAGGTTACAGATGTAAATTTTTGAGATACAAGTGTTTCAAAAAATGGCGGGAAACTGAACTCCTCTGCATTTTTCATAGGTTTAACATGAGGAATGTTTATCCAATAATGAATGTTACGAAATAACACCAATTGAAAAAAAATTTGTCAGAATGCTCCAAAAGGTGTATAAAATGAAATTATGGAAAAAAAATTTGGGGTCACCAGACAAAACATTATTCAGCTTTTAAATGGATAAAACTAGAGAAGTCCAAAAATCTGACAGAAATACAAAAACATGACCAGCGAACATCCTTAACCCATCCCTTGGGTGTTCGAGTCATCAAAGTTTGACTGTAACTGGAATCATTCTCACAGCACTACATACTTCATGTGCTCATGTAGCACATATTTGCAAATATATACAAACAAAATTTAAAATACAGTGTACTCTCAATAATTACTACAGTGAAACTGGAAATATTAAAATCTATCAAATTGGAAAATGACATTAAATGTTTGCCACTGCACTAGAGCAAACATTTTCAAGGAGAAACCATGGATTTAGAGTAAAAATTTAATCCGTGTTTATATGGTTGTATTTCCTTCTTCCCTGTTTTGCCGATTTGAAATCTTTAGACACATTTCTGTGTTTCTTATTCTTTTTTATATCTTTCCCATGCCTCCAATTATGTACACTTGTGAAACACCTGTAAAAAATAGTGACAAAATAAGATTTTTACAATTTATTACAGATGATTACATACTATTTTTGAATTTGATGCATTTGCTAGTTTTACACAAGAATCAGGGTAATAAAGAAATTTGCATGTAATAACATACATTACAATTATATTATTCTATTTATTTTTTTTTTGTAGACAAAAGATAAATGACTATTTTATATCTACTCTTTACATCAATGTTTCAAATTCAGAATGAGTAATGAAATAAAGTTCATTTGTTACCACAATCAAAATAAATATATAAAAGAATAATAAATGTCATTTTCATGGTTAAATTTTAATTAAAATTTTCAACTGAAGATACAAGTGTCAGATTGAATATTAAATTTTCAAATGTGTTTTAAAAGTTTAAGCATGTTAGCATACCAAATTTTGATTTCTGGTATATCCATTATGACATACAACAGAGTAAGTAAAAACATTTTTTTTTGCCTGTCAGTCATGGGACTGGCAAGTTTCGCTTCCCTGACAGGCCTACAATTTTTTTGGACCTAAAAGTATTCAACAATGCCCTTTCTTGCTGGTTATTGGGATCATCAAAAATAAAAAAAATTGCCAGATCTACCAGTTTGTTTTTTTTTTTTTTTGGATGTCAGAACTGACATGTCTGACAATTTGCATGAACTCTGCATCCAATTCCAGAGAAAAGGCATGAACTTGGTCATGTGACCTATGAAGGGAATTATCATGTGGTTTGACATAGCATGTGCATGTTTTCCTCTTTCTACTGGTAATGTATTGAAATTTCAGCCAGATCTTAATCATGATTACATATAACATACCCAGTGTCTTTATGTTCCTTCAGAGTGGGTTGTTCTGATTCAGCTTCTATTCCACAACAACTCCAATGAGTGTCCAATCCTTCAATAACACAGTTTCAAAAATTAACATAAATATTAAAACAAAAAACAGATATTTCTCTAGTTTCTATCAAGCTCTCACATTTTACAACTGGTTTTTGTCTCTAGAAAGGATATCAATTCTCATGAAATTTCATGCCAAAACCAGTGTTCTGTATGTTTTAGCTTTCAGCACAATAATAATGATATTTAGTAAATTTGTATTTGTTTAAAGCTTGGTAGGGCTAGTTTTTAAACAATCTGAAAATTCATTTGACTTGATGTGACAAATTTTATAATCAACATATTTTCCCAGCAAAATCTATCATACTTGCCAACCTCAAATGGACCAAATGAGGGTTATGACCCTCTTTCAAAAAAGAAAATGAGGGTCATAGCGCACAACAACATTTCCAGACCAAGAAAAAAGTACTTACAACAGTTTTAGTCTTGTAAAGGGTAAAAATAAATAGCACAATATTTAGAAAATCATTTAATTTTGCACATTCACCAAAGAATATATCAAAAATACTAGAAACAGTTTAGAAAATTCCAACATTTTAACCCCAAAACCATGAAAAATGTTACATTTTTTCTCAATGATGGTGATGAAGGTCATAATTTGCAAAAGAGGGAGATTTTGAGGGTCATATACTAAAGAGGGTCACACCCTAAAAAAGAGGGTGTGACCCTCCAAATGAGGCTTGGCAACTATGAAATCTATACAGCTGGACTTTGATGGTTCAAACTGCAATAGCTCCAACACCATGGCTGTCTCTAACCCCCCTTTTTTGTCTGTTTGTTCAAACTTCACCATACTCCTCCACAGTCACTCAAACATCCCTCTACCTTTTCAAATGCCCATTTAGTGTTCAAACCATTGAAGTCTTACTGTATTTAATTTTTTACATAAAAAGAACAAACATGGTTTACATACAAAGGGGAATAACTCAAAACATTCATTGGGTGACAGGGTTCAATACCTGTCAATGAGTAAAATTCATTTTTTTCCAAATAAATTTGCTATAAAGTATGGTAGAAGTAACTTAAGATTTATTGGCATATTATTGGAAGAGCTTGAAATGAGTAATGCTATAAAGAAAAGTTCAATATCTTTGAAAGTATAATTTACATTTTCTTTATTTTTAAACCCTTTGGCCCTTGAGTTCCAAATATATATATATGAAGTAAATCAAATTATAGTCTCACAAAATAGTTTATAAAGAAACTATAAGAAATCAAAACATCAGAATGCTGATATATACAAAATTGTGTGTTTCTCTGAAATCAACTCATTTACATAAGGTTTACATAACGGATCACTCCCTTACATAAATATTTAAATTTAAATCTTGATAAGTTTTAATCTGTAAATGTATTAAGGTTAATAATCATTCACCTTTTACTATAAAGGTGGTTGTCCTTGAATTACCTATATGATGACCAAGCAATAATTGGCACAAGTTAAACACTACAGTAATTATCGGACAATGATCTTGACACTATTCCAAACAATCTTATTTATCATAAATGCCGAGAATGTAATACCATTTTGTAGATTTTTTTCTTAATAACTCAATTTATACACCTGTTTTTTTTAGGATACAGGGTAGGATTAAACTAAATTTATCAAAAATGTGTTCTAGGTGTTATGAAATAGATAATTGAGTAATTGTACAAATGGACATATTTTGGCCAACAGCCATTAACATTCTCCAGAGTGTATTGTCCCTAAATAACCTAATTACCTTAATTAACACATATTATACATATACTGGCCAAGTCAGTATCATTGTAAGCATGAAACAGATTTAACCCTAAATGTTGTACATGTAACTGTACCAAAGAAAAGCTATCAAAATCCGTTGGTTTTTATTCTTGGAAATACACTGATGTTAGGTCAAATCTTGAGGACAATTTGTATATATTTTGAACCTACCTAAACTGAACACCTGTCTAAACTGCACAAGATCTTAAGTCCAAGAACAGTTCTGTTAAGCAGGGATGTGATTTGGTTTCAGGAAGTCCCGCAGAAAAAACAGAAATAACCAGGAATCAGTAGTAGAACATAATATATGAAAACAGATTCAGAAACAACCTGATCCGCTGAATTCAACAATTCCGCAGAAAAATCACATCCCTGGTTAAGACAGGTTTAACTGTAATTTAATTCATGTTGGTATAGCTGTTTGTTCATTAACATCTCTAAGAGCAAAACATTCCTTAATTTGTTTATCAAGATGTCATTTATGCAAATTTGGATTGTGATCACTGATGACGACTGAGACTTCTCACCCTTTTCTTGTATTTTTTGCAAAGTAGTAAAAATCTAATGATCCTATACATGTAAATTCATAAGGATGTTTAAAGAGGATAACTACAGATAAACGGAGACCTCTTTTTCATGTTTTTTATCCCTGTTTTGTAATGCATTTAAAACATCATGATTACAGTAAAAGAATAACAATATAACATCAGAAAATAACTATTGAATACATACCAATAAATCCTGGGTGATATTTGCATTCATCTGGATTTTTTAAAGTTACAAATCTATCAAGACAATTCATACAGTGTCCATCTTTCAAAGGCGAGTCTGAGGGTGATTTCACCTTCCTATCGTTACTGCAAAAATATCAAGTTGTAAATCAAAGGAATTTAAATACAGATTAATACATGGGCATTTCCATATTGGCCTGGTTATCATCCCGAGACACCCATATTGGCCAGAGACGAAGTCGAAGGACAATATTGGTCGAGGGATGATAATCAGGTCAATATGGAAATGCACATGTATTAAACTTTTTATTACATACTTCCGACGTTTAGAAATGCCTGGCCGATATGGACCGGAAGTCGTTTATTTGCCCAGGCCAATATGGACCGGAAGTCGTTTATTTTGTCCGAGATGCACAAGGAGCATAAAATAACCTATTATTTTCCTGGGGTGTGAAAATATGGACAGTTTACTTCCGGTCATATTGATTATGCAAAATCGCTTTTATTTCTACTAAGTATGTAATAAACATTTATAAAAGAAAACACCCTTGTAAAAAAAGGATCTGACTAAAAGGTACATATTTATTTTTCATAAAAGGAAACTCGAACAATATCCGGAATAAAATTAACGTAGTTGAATGATGGCCATCTTGGATAAAAGGCAAAACTGAAAACAATTTATTGGAGTGGACCACCCAAGGACTACTGTGGTTAAATTTGATTCCAATTAGCTCAGTAGCTTCAAAGAAAATTCTTCAATTTTACCCATAGAATCCAATGTTAGAGTATGTGCTATGCCAGTGGCCATCTTGGATAAGGAGTGAATCTGACAAAAAAGCTTTTTTATGGGGACCACCCAAAGACTATTGAGGTAGTTTGGTTCAAAAGTAAATGAGAACCGAACTGTCAGTCCAAAACGAACAATCCAAGCACAATGGCAACGTCGGAAAAACAAAGAAACAAAGACACAACATGAGCAAGGCACAGAAAAGAAATTGAAGACACACATATATACAAAAATGAACAACTTGGACCAAATGAAAAACCATGGGTGAGATCAGGAGCACCAGTAGAGTAAGCATCTCCGGCTTCTTATAAGACATCTGCCATGTTGAACATGTCGATTCCCTTATTAAAGTCAAATCCGGAAGAGGAAAAACATACTTTAGTGGCAAAGAGAAAGATCTGTTGTCATCTGTTAATTCAAATCAGTAGTTTCAAAGGGGAAGATCTTTGAAAGTTTCCCGACAGGGTCCAATATTAAACAATCTTTCCTCCTGCAACTTTTCCATATAGAGTTTAATGTGATTTTTTATCTGGGTCCACCCAAGAACCATTGTGGCTAAGTTGGTTCTAGTTGGCCGAGTAGTTTCATTGGAGAAGATGTTTGAAAAGTATTCCTATGGGTCCAATATTAAGCTATGTTCCACTCTGGTGGTCATCTTGGATTAAGTCTAAAATGAAAAACAACTTTTTTTGAGGGGATCCAGAAAGGGATTAGGTCTTACCTGAAAAACAACTTTTAGGGACTCCCAAAGGATTATGGTGGCCAAGCTTGTAGAAATTGGCACATTAGTTGCAGAGATCCCTTAATGCATTTTCCCAGAGAAGATCTCTAAATGAAAGTTAATGCTGGACCAACGACATACAGACAACAGATAAATGGACTGACAAAGAATGTAATGCGATATGCAAAGCTCATTCTGGCTATTGCAAGGTATGCTAAAATTGCAAAATGAGTGCCAAATTCTAATTTCTCTTCCCTCTAAACATGACATTTTATTTCTTAGTCATAAAGTTATTTACTACATTCTATATGTCTGTACATAGTAACATTCTGTACCGCTTTCTGAAACAACTATAACAATAATCATGACAGTAAAATATCATAAGGCCATTCAAAATAAATTGTTTGTTTCTCAAGCCTTTTTATTTTGAATCTGGTGTGGGCAGGGTTTGTTTTGTTTTGTTTAGTTTTTTTTCCTTCTTGAATGTCATTAAAATTTTATTTTGATGTCACTATGATAATTATTCGATACATGTGAGCTTTTAATTCAAAAGATAGCTAAATACTCACTTAAGTTTTTGTAAGATTTTGAGCTTTTAATTACTTTTAGGAAAACATTTTTTTACATTAAACTAGAGGCTCACATGAGCCTGTATCGCTAACCTGGTCACTGGTTTTATTCATTTTCACCTATAGACCACCCATTCATACTATAAATCAGTTCAGCAGATGTAACATTTTCATTCTTGGATGAGGTACAAACTAAAAATCACAAACTTTGGAAGGGATCATCCAAAGACAATTGTAACCAAGTTTGGTTCCAATTGGCTCAGTAGGTTCAGAGGAGAAGACATTTAAATGCATTTCCCATAGAGTCCCTATGTTAAACTATGTTCCACGCTGGCGGCCATCTTGGATGAGGTAAGAACGTGAAAATCACAAACTTTAAAGGGGACCACCCAAGGACTATTGTGACCAAGTTTGGTTCAATTTGGCTTGGTAGTTTCAGAGGAGAAGATCTTTGGATGCATTTCCCATAGGGTCCCTATGTTAAACTATGTTCCCTGCTGGCGGCCATCTTGAATGAGGTATGAACATAAAAATCACAAACTTTGAAGGAAAACATTTCTTCAAAATTGCAGGACATGTAGATCTTACTATGCTGACCATTTTTTTTATACAAACTTCACTTCGATCTTCTATCAATTTCAACATATTAGACCAGAAGTAACGAAAAACTGAAAATTTTACGGAAAAGGGGCAATAACTTCAAGACGGGTAAACGTATATTCTCCAAAATTGCAGGGCAGGTAGATCTCATCATGCTGATCATTTTCATCTCTGTCAGAATTTTGATATCTGTAATGGTTTTCGAGTAATTTGCAAAAAACAGCAATTTACCCCTATGTTCTATTTTTAGTAACAGCGGCCATGTTGTTTGGTCTATTGACATAAAAATCACAAACTTGAAAGAGCATACCCTTGTGATGTTTCAGGCTAAGTTTGGTTAGTATTGGCCCAGGAGTTTCAGAGGAGAACATCTTTGAATAAAAGTTAACAGACGGACGGATGACAGACGCCGAGTGATGGCAAAAGCTCACATGGCCTTTGGCCAGGTGAGCTAAAAAAAGCTTGATGCAGTAGCTTTTTTTGCAGATGCGGGTGGAGCTTGAGAAACAAACATTTTTCTTTGAATGGCCTACAATGAACTACTGTAAACGTGATAATTTTTGTGTGGGGACAATTTTGGTTTATTTCATGTTTTGAAATTTTACATGAATATACCCTCTCCCGAATAGTTTTAATAACAAACATTTTACAATCAAATTTCGAAGATCTGCAAATGAAATAGCCACGCAAAAGATTTGGGTACGAAACTTTGTGAAATTAACCATCCACAAAAATAACAACGTCTAGAGTAATTTTTTTCTCTTTTTTTTTCGTTGGAATCATAGAAAAATTTCAACTTTCCATGTACTTACCCATGATGCTTATTTCTTCTGAGATACATGTCTCTTACATCATCCTTATATTGAACTGAAATGAAATATATTTGTCAATATGAATTTAAATATTTCAATAATTTTCTAAAACACTTACCGGTATAACCGGTTCGGTATTTTGGCAAAAACCAATGAAAAATTTAACAAATTCCAACACCCAACCAAATTAAGATAGTAACATCTGTCATTAAATAGTCATTAGAACTGAGAGGAGTCTCATCACAGTCATGAATTAAGCCTTTGTTTGATTAGGTTGTTCAAATATATGTTTGTTATTATTCATTTCAATCTGGCTACCTGTCTGTATAATAAAGATAAATTAAAACCCGCAAATTAATAGAACCTAGTTAGAGTAAGACTTGAATATAACAGACAGGCCAACATAAAAATTAGTGATTATAATGAACTGATTTATCTACTTCACTGGCCATGCCTGTAATCAAGTCTTTCAAGGTTCAAATCAGTTGTACATAGGTTCAGATGCATTCTAAAGGTATTTGGTCACATTTCCTTTTCACTCATAAAGTACAGGTATATATTTTGATCAGGAGGAGTTCAGTTGCAGAAAGCATTTTGTCAATTGACCAGTTACATTTTTTTGCAAGGCGACCTCAACGTTTTTTTCTTGCAGTGTGACATCAATCGTTGAACACTGAATTCAACATATTTTTTTTGCAGTCATATATTTATTTATCATAAAAATATCTTAAAGGTGGCTCACTCGTCACATTTTTGAATTTTTGTCATATTTCTGAACTCTTCTGGTTTTGTCCAAGTCAATGGCTTAAAGAATTTTTTATTTTTTATTTCATGAATCAAGACACCTGACAAGTTTCATAAAATCCTTGATATAACGTCCTAGCTTTAAGACAAAAAAATAGTCCTGATGTTAAACTAAGGGAAAATCCAGAGAAATCCATTTCCTGTCAAATTTTTTAATGTTGTAGCTATGTTAAAAGCTCATGGACCAATAGATTTCTTTTTATCATTTCATTTAGTCTAGAATGATTAATCAATTAAAATGATTAATCAATTAATCAATTGAAATCCTTGATATAAACTACACCTTAATAGATCCAATTACCTGTAAGAAACTGATCTTTCTCATCTTCCAATGACCATTCCAACCTTCTCTGCTTTCTAATTTGTTTCTCTACCTTTCTTTTTTCAAATTCAGCCTAATTAGAATAAAAAAATTGAAACATTAGAAATAATTTTTCAACTGAATAGTTCAGCATACCAAGTAAATGAAAAATTTAATAGTCTGTTTGTAAGTAAACAAAATCTATTCCTGGTCTGGCTTCAGTATGATATGGAGTGAACAAGAGGATTACAATGAAAAAGGTGTTTCTCACTAACATCTTTGTTTCACAATATCTACCTGGTATCATTTGAATTATTTTTTTTTTAATTTGTCAAAATCCAAAAAATCATTGCAGAAGGAATCAATAAAAAGTCAAAGTCAAATGATTTCCCCTTCTTGGTTTCAGATAATAAATAATATTCCTTCATGCACATCTTTTTATAGTATCCTTTCTTTGTGTAAAGATCCATAAAAATTCTTCAAGTGGTTTAAGAGGAGTTGAGCTTACGAGGTAATCTGTGCTGACGGAATCAATGAAAGTCAAAGTTGAATTATCTTCCCTTCCTGGTTTTGGCCAAAATTATATTCCTTCATGCACATCTCCATATAGTGTCATGTGAAGTTTCATCAAAATCCTTAAAGTGGTTTTAGAGGAGATGTGCTTACAAGGTAATCTGTGAAGATGGAATCAACGAAAAATCAAAAGTCATATTATCTCCCCTTCCTGGTTTTAGACAATAATTATATTTCTTCATGCACATCTCCATATAGTGTCCTTCCTTTATGTAAAGTTTCATTGAAATCCTTCAAGTGGTTTAAGAGAAGTTGTGCTTACAAGAAGTGTGGACTGACAGACAGACAGACAGACAGAGTGATTCCTATATACCCCTAAACTTCGTTTGCGGGGGTATAATGACTATCTCTTCCAGTTGCAAAAAATAAAAAAGAGAAAAGCCAGGCACAGCATACTGATGCCAATTAATTAAAATTACATGACGTATTTATTACAAAAGTTAAGAAAATAGGGAAATTGTAAAAGAACTTTCAATTTCAGAATTTTCTTCTAAGGATTACTTTATTTGAACATATGTTGCTGACATGTTGCATGGCATCAGCTACAAAAACTGATTGATGATTAATTCTCTAAAGACCATTCTAAAAGAAAGAGAACTTGGGATTAAGATGTCACTTCAATCTTAATCAACTTGGCTCCATTCTTAGCAACTTCGTCTTTGTTCTTTCCCACAGTGATAATTTTTGTCTTTTATTTTTTTTGTAAACATTATAATCATCGGAATATGGAAAAGGCATGTTTTGGCAGCAACAGTGGGATTTTTATGGGGAAATTTAATGATTTTAGCAAAACATTTCATAGATAAAAACATATTCATAAACTTCATTATACTTGTCCATTAATTCATGAACAGAATTTGAAAAAAAAAAACAAAGAAGATCATTTATGTGTCATATACATGTACCTTTATAGTAAACACTCTGATAAAATTTTCAAAAAAAATTCAAAGGATGTGGATTTTTCACAAAATATGTCCAAAATTTCCAGATTTATCAATACAAAATCCGAATGAAACCACCTCTGGTCTTCCTCATAATATGCCATGGGATATTTATAATTCACAAACTATTTATAATTCACAAACTTACCAAACGCTTCGTATCCAATGTTTTTTGTATATTAGCACCAATCTTTATTAACATGGCTCCAACTTTTGCAACTTTGTCTTTGTTCTTTCCTCCTAGTGTTATTTTTGTCTTTTTTGAGTTTTTCTTTATATAATCATTATTTGCCTTATGGTCAATTTTTACTATCATATCTTTGTGGTTGGACTGCAACTCAACATACTTTTCGTCAATCTGAAGTAATCTGGAGTTGCCAGCAAACATTGGCACCACTACATCCATTTTTTCGTTACAGTTTTTCCATTTCTTATTAAGCATGTATTTGAATTGCAAAGGTGTTATTATGGTCGGCTGTTCATTTTTCATAGTTTCTGGTTTCTTTACCATCAGAGATTCTAAGAGATCATAATTTTTATTTTTGACTGCTCGGTACAAAACCAAGATCATCATACTGTTACTGTAATATTGCAAAGAAACATCATACAATAAAGGTTTGACTAAAGCCA
This sequence comes from Modiolus philippinarum, assembly GCA_002080025.1. Classification (NCBI taxonomy): domain Eukaryota; kingdom Metazoa; phylum Mollusca; class Bivalvia; order Mytilida; family Modiolidae; genus Modiolus; species Modiolus philippinarum. The sequence goes on from MJUU01024199.1 coordinate 27,795, forward strand.
CAACTGTTACGGGCCAATTTTCAGTTTTAATCAGCTGCTCTAAGGAATGTGCCATATCTTGCAATTCCAACTGCTTAACTTCTTCACTTAGATTAAATCCTGAAAAAAAATAAGATAAATTAGAAAAACAAATATTCAGAGATTGCGACAATATATATCCTCGTTATCCTACACAATACGACACAAGATTTTTGTGAAATCGTAGGAAACATCAGATTAACCATGCCAGATAAAATTGAAAATTATGTAAGTTTTAAAGCAATGCATAAATACTGTAAATATTCCCTACAATCTAATTAAAAAAAATCAGAAAACGCACCAAAGGTGCGAAAGCCGAGTTGCGAACATTTGTTATTTTCATAAGTACATCATTGGATAGGCAAATAGTTGCAATTCAGCATATACCGGTACATTTAAATTCTTTTATTTCAATCAGAGATTTATAATGGAACTTTTGTGGAAGTTTGACTTTGTCCTAACTTGACTAAAAGTCAAAACATTCCAAGTTCCTTTCCAAAAAAAAACAACTTTGGGCAGGGGTTCTCCCTTAAAATCTAGTTTTTTATTTTATTATTGCTGAAATTGAAAGTGTGTATCAGAATACCTTTTTTCTCAGTTTTCTTGTTTGGTATACATAGCAACCAAAATCTCCACTATCCA
>MJUU01024199.1:29079-46598 GCA_002080025.1 Modiolus philippinarum
TTTTTTTTCATCTAAGATTTTATTTTTACTGGACATTGCAAAAAAAAACTTTTAGTAATATTGAGTACTTCTTCATATTAAATTAATTACCTCCCTTAGTTTTATGACCTCCCTTTTTTTAATTCTGACTTTTCATTCAACCTAATTTTTAAGTTATTGACACCCCAAAAAAGTGTGTTGGTGAACATAATTAGAACTATAAAATGAATTTAAATGATCTAGCAGTATAAAAACTACTTTTGTATGAACAATAAATTTTTTTTAGCAATTTTTGTTGTCAAATAATACCGAACATGTGATTTTAGGCTTTATTGAACTGTTTAATTTTTGTTACATTTTTAGAAGTTGTGACCTTGACCTTTGTTGCACAGACCTAAAAATCGATAGGGTTCCTCCTCTAATCATAACGACTGTCTATGCCAAGTTTCATTTGGATGTGTAATGTGGTTCTGGAGATATTGTGTGGAAACGAATAAGTCAAATTTTTGTTCTATTTTTAGAATTTGTGACCTTGACCTTTGTCACACAAACCCCAAAATCAATAGGGATCTTCCTCTAATCATAACTCATGTCTGTGCAAAGTTTCATTTACATATGACATGTGGTTCTCAAGATATCATGTGGAAACCAAAAGTTGACGCCCGGACGCCCGGACGCCCAGACACCATTCATCAAATTATAAGCCGAGTTCGACTTCGTCGCAAATCGGCTAACTAGAAATCAGCACATGCTCAGCAACATATTGACCTCATATGCAATGTTACTGCATGCCTACTTTTGAAAATGCTCATGAGGTTTTTATGCACAAGACAATTCATTGCAATTTGCTTACCATAAACAGTCAGGGGCACAACCAAAATCAGTTATTTTTTTAAATAACTTATTCTAGTTATATTTTAGTGTCCAAATTATCTCCCTTTAGGACAAAATTAGAAAATAACTGAAATAGGTTATATTTCATATTTTTTGTTGGATTCATTCAATGACATTTTGTTGTAAAATTTATTTCTTAATAAAATTTTCTTTTGTTTTACCTTAATCTTTAATATGGTTCTGAAGTTTCAATTTCAGACACAAGGCCACCTGTTATATACTATTTTGAAGAGAATATAAGCGGCGTTTTACATTTCCACAAATTGGCATTACATTTCCGGAAAAAATATATAGCGTTTCCGAAAAAAAATATTTGACCTTTCCGCCAAAAATATATATTATTTTTCCGGAAAAAAAAATTTCGTTTCTGCAAAAAGAGATATCTCACCTTTGTAAAATATTTTACGACTTTACATTCACAATTTTAAGTTTATACAATTAAAAAAATAATAATAAAGAAGACCGCTTCATGATCCCATTAATTTTCAACGTTCAACTTTTTTTTCTTTTTTTAACTTGTGACATTCGCAATATATTTTGTACAAAAGTATTACATACAATGTTAAAAAGAAACACGTACTATCATAGCCAACAAGTATTTGTAGTATTGATATTTTTAAAAACTTTTTTCAGAAGTTTATTTTTGTGGGTTAAAAAGAGAACATATCTGTCCATTATGTTCACATCATATTTGCATTTCAAATTCTAAGGTAAAAATGTAAAAAATCTTAACTGGATTTATCAGTGAAGTCTTATTCAAGCTAATCCCAATAGCCAAAACAAAATAGTGCGGATCCACCCAGTACATTCATGCACAAAGCTGACGATCATATTTTTTGTCAATTTTATTTAATCATTATAAATCATATTGAAGTTGTAATGAAAGCTACCTGAATAACCAGGTAAATTTGCGGAAACGTAATGCATAAAATTTGCGGAAACGTAAACTTTTAATTTGCGGAAACGTAATAATTAACATTTGAAAAATTTGTGGAAAAGTAATGCGCCCAATATAAGTACCAAATGGTCCGGGTAATTATTTCCTGTTCTTGAGGCAGTAATGACTTTTTAATTGATATTTAATGTCTCTAGGGTGCCCTACTTCAAAAGCTTTGCACAATAGGTTCCTGGTTATGCACAAAGGAGTTCTAACCTTCAAAGGAAAGAGTAATGATTACTTTATCATAAAAAAAATACATGCTGTGTCAAAAAAAATTACCAAGCAAAATACAAACACTTTGAAATATACAAAATAACTGTATTTGGTTATTTTTTAAAAAGGAAATTTTGAATATAACTTTAACTGGTAATTTAAAAAATAACTGATTTTAGTTGTACCCCTGACTGATAAAACCTACAAATGGGGCTTTAAATACATTTTTCTGTTGTTTTTAGCATCTTTAAGACAATACAATCATCATACAATAACCAAATGAATATTTTGTTATGCAAAGAAGATGTTTTCTATGTATCATGTGCATTTTTGTCACATGTACATTCACTCCATATCCTTTCATTTTTCCTAGTAATTGCCTCTGGCAATTTAGAATTTGATACCCTCATGGGTGTAAACCCCCATAGATAGGGACAGTTGGCAGATTTGCAATAAAGATTACCACATCTATGCAGTAGATTCTTTAAAGAAGTTGGGTAGGAGGGGGTCTGATCCCAGGATCCAGTGAAAATAACTTTCAAATCCGGAATTCCCAAGAAAATTAATTTTTAAATCCCGAATCCTGATAATTGGCAATGCAAATCCCAGATCCTGTTAAGGGTTATTCCAGAATTCCTGCTAAATAAAATGGCTAATCCCTACATCCCCAAAAGTCCTTCCATCCCTCCTTAAATCAACAGGAATGTTCTGTTAATAAAAGATAAGTCAGCCCCTTGGCAACTGCCAGAACAACCTTTTACAAACTGTTAACTCCATACAGGTACTTACTGTTTTTCCTACAGGAACACACACACATGGCAAGTCTTCTAGCAAAATTTCTAGGAATTATTTTTGCTTTTACAATGGCATGGTTGAAAATGTCAAAGTGGCATTTGTTTCTATGATACAAACAACTTTCCATTCTTCCCACAGAATAAACACAGTGAAATTTATAAAGATGTAAAAAATGCCTTGAAATCTGATGGTGATGACTAGTTAACACTTCAAAAACTACTGGCCTTTGTATGGTTTGAAATTTTAATACACAAATCACAAAACCATCTCTGAAATATATTAAAAAAAAACAGAATAAATATAGATTACACTACAAGATACCGTTCATTACCATATTTTATCCACTAGAGATAGTTAAATTTTAAAATTTTAATTGCGAGGCTTGCCGAGCATTTTAAAATTTTAAAATTTAACTATTGAGAGTGGATAAAATATGGTAATAAATGGGATAAAGTTGTGTAATCTTTTTCTCTAATGATCAATGATAAAAACCAAGTACTATATTCCGAATAGATTTGGCGGGAAAAGGCACGGGGCTTTATTCAACATACGTTGAATAAAGAAAATTTATCCAACGGGTCAAAACTGGTTTAAACTTGACATATCATTAGAGAAAATGAAGTTGATATGACGACAAGTTTGCAATTGAAGAATACAATAAATTTCAAACAGATAAAAATAAATTTTTAAGACTGCTCTGTGTTTAATTTGACAAAGAATTTAATAATCTTGACTTATGATATATTGGTTTCTGGAAGTCCAACGGAAAAAACAGAAACAACCTGAAATCAGTAGTAGAACATAATTAACGAAAACAGATTCGGAAACAACCTGATCTGCAGAATTCCGTGATTCCGCAGAAATATTACATTCCCCTATATATGTATATGTAGGCTAATCCAAATAAAAATTCAATTCTTTAAATTGCAATATTTCCAGAGTTAGATTAAATATGATCTTGAAATTTGGATATGATGTTAATATGAGGGTCGTTCAGGGGGTACAATGCACAGGTGTACGAGAAATAAAATGTCACAACACAAGTAATGAAAAATTAGAAATTTGCTTGCATGATGTGCTTTTTCGGTTTGCACAAAACATGCCAAATAACAACCCTCCAACACGGCCGCATGTGAAATAAAAATCGCAAACACGTTGCACGAAATTAACCCTGTGCCACCCCCTTATATTGATGTTAAAAATGTATATACAGATTTTCATGAATATATCTTGAAAATGACTGTATAATTGAATGTTGAAGTTACATATACTATATAGTAAAATATCTGGGACTAATATAACAGGGATTGGAAACATTCACATTTCTTACAATTTCAGTGTCGAAGCAGATTTACCTGTAAATCATTGTATTTTTGAACATTTCTCTGTTGAAAAAAAGGACATTTACATGTATAGTAAACTTTACAGCTACATCATGTACTTTTTTCTACCAATTTTAATACAAAATACATAATTTTATAGAAAAAGATTGCTGCAAATAATTTTTGTAATATAAATTAAGTACACAAATTTTGCTCTAAAACTTAGATAATTTTGACTCTTTTAGAAATATACCAAATAGAAATTTAACACTTCATAATCATGACGTTTTTTTTTTTTTTAGTACACTTTCTTTTTCCCCCAAAATATTTAATGCTACAAAATCTATATAATTGAAAAGATGAAACTTCGATGAGAATAATGTTATATTTTTCTTTTAATTTAGTTGAAAATTTAGCTGTAAAATTCACAGGGAAAAGTTTAGCTTTTGAACTCCAGAATTTGTATCCAAAAATTGCATGACCATGGTCACATCTGTCAAAATTTATCAGCATTGTAAAAAATCTTTCCTGCATAAATTATATATGGCTATAAAACCAATACAAAGACCTTTATCCTGGTAAAATTTCGTAATAGTAGGATGGAATTTAACATATAAACTAGAGAGTTAAAGTTAGCCAATTTTCTTGAATTTAATTGTTCTGACGCTCGTTAATCATAGATAACTGTCAGTTGTTTATTGGACAGTTTCTCGATAATTTTACATCCTCTTTACACAAGAAAACAACCCATCATGCATTTATAACCCATTCTTAATTAGGATTTAATTGTTGTGTGAATGAAAATTTAATGTTGTAAATATGTGATAAGTCAGCTTTTTGGCAAAATTTTTGGAATAATTTTATGTTGAGTAAATCAAAACTTACAGCCAAAAATCGTAGCCTGGACACACAGTGGTGGTTATCCAGACTTTCTGCTAAGGGGGACCCGACCCAAAATTTTTCCATAAAGGGAAGGGGGGTGGAAATGGTTTGCTAAATAGTTTCAAATCCCTGTTATATTAGTCCCAGTAAAATACTGAGTGTTTCACCATCTGCCTAGATATCCAGATAAAAGAATACAGTGTTTGTTTCCCCAAACCCCATCTATCCAGTAATAACACTGAATATTGAATGAAACATTTAAAGAAGTACTTTTTAACATTTTTTCTTTTTTTTTTGACATTTTGTTGTAAAATTTATTTACTTCTAAGTTTTGTCTTAGTAAATTTTCTTTTGTTTCTCCTCTGGTGTGATTTCAATTCAAAACCAGTTGATTTCTCCACATGATGTGTTCAAATAATCAACAAAATTTTCAAACTTACTTGAGATCATTGTCAGTTATTTATCACTTCTTTATCTTTACAAAAAAAAAATAACTCGATAAGGGAACACAAAATATCCTAATATATAACTTTCATCGAGAGAAGCTACCTTAATTATGAAGCCAATACTCTATTTTAACTATTTATGTATTTGAATAATGCTGACATTGCACAGAATCGTCTATTTCTAGATTTTTCTAGTGCGATTTGAAGATTTGAAATGTTGTGAAATCATCACATCCAGCCAAGGGGAGATAATTATATAAACAAATATAATTTCCAAAACGTTTCGGGAAAACATGTATTTTTCCGATGCACTGTTCCTCATGAATCTTTTTTCTGGAACACCCTTGATTGGAACCCCGCCTGTTTTCTGAGGCTGATTCTGTCCTTGTGTCACGAATATTCATAAAATGTAGTCCGTTTCTACATATAATTCTAAGTATTTCAAGAGTGGGGGTGTCAGGCTGAAATGTATATTTAAATCCATTACAGCAAACAAAACAAATATCACAGTTTTATGATTAACAGAAAACAGTGGTTTTTATTTCCCTTTAATTAAAAGTAAACACAAAGTAAAAATTTAACACACCAAATGGTGCAAAAACAGTTAACACTATACAGTTATTTCATGCCCATGAAGGAAACAGGAATAAGTATTGTTCCGAGGTGATTGAAATCTTTCTTTCCTTCTACATTGAATTTCTGGAATTCCTTGCCTACTAATGTCAGGCACCTTCCATCATATTCAAGGTCAACCTATTCAGGTTCCTTTATATTACACTTTTTGTGATAGAAAAATTAATATCATTCATACAAAACTTAGGCATAGATGTAGTGCACTAGATGCTGATTTATTTCGAGTTAATTTGAAAAATGATGCTGGTTGTATATGTGGTCATCTGTATGAAGATGCTATTCATTTTTTCTTAGAATGTCCTTTGTATCAGTTAGATATATCTACATGTTTTGACAATATTAAAGAATTTGTCCCAATAACTATAGAAAACATTCTGTTTGGTTGTAGTGATGTTGATGATGAAACTAACAAAACTTTATTCAGATCAGTTCAAAAATTCATTCGTTTATCTAAACGTTTCTGCCATTAATTAGATGTCGTTTTGTTCTTTAACTCATTATTTCTATTTTGATTCAGTGTAAATTGAAATTTTATACATCATATATGTACATATATTCAGTCGGCAAACTATTTGATTTTTAACCTTAATATATATATTTACATATATGTAGTCATCCCTTGTAACGATTATTATGTCATCTTGTTCTTTGTCAATATTGTATTATATGTCTAAGGAGAGGGACTAGTAAGTTGAAACAACTTGTTCCCAATCCTCTTGTATTTTTCTTTTTTAGAGACAATAAAATAATTATAAAGTAATAAAGTAAAGTAAATTGAAATGACTTGCGAACTGTTGCCTGAGGCCAAAGGCCGAAGGCAACAGTTTGCAAGCCATTTCCATCATTGAGGGACAATAGTTTTGCTGTTTCCTGAAAAGGGGCATGAAATAATTGTTTTATTAACTTATATAAACAAGAAAAACATCTAATCTTTAAAAAATTGTAACTAAAATATAAGTCCAAGATGGATAGAAGCTGAATGACGTCGCACTGCGCAATTATTTTGCGCATGGAACAGTTCGGCCGGAAATCGGTAAACAGTTAACTGTTCCACCCGACGTTGAAATTTCATGAAAATAGTTAAAAATGCTGCATATGAATAAATGTAACTATAAGTTAATAAAAAGGATTTATGTTCACTGAAACATTTAACAGCCAGCTGAAGATGCCCAAAACACGTTAACGGTGCGTTAACAGGTCTTGGATCCTTCTTTTAACGGGAATCAGCATTTGGGTAAAATAGGAAACTAAATAGCCGTTTCTTCTTTTTTTCCTTTTTCACTTTTGTCGCAAGATTCCAACATATAAATACAGCACTAAAATGACAAACCCGTTTCTTCTTTAGTTAGTGAATGTACGCGTAGTCATCTGAGCAGAGACATATAAAACATATATAAACGTATTTAAATGTCTCTGATCTGAGTGTCCGATATTCTTCCTTATCATGTTTGAAATATTCCCCTCGTTTTTATAGACCGGCTTGCTTCCCGGTTATTGTATAGAAAAGCAATCTTTTCGGGTATATCCGATGAAAATATACAAAATTATAATGTAAAGATAAAGACAGAGCGATCTCTCGGATTCTTAAGCCATCAAACGTGGTTACAACTTATTTTCATCCTAGTTGTTACTTGAATAAATAAATAGACACGTATATAGATGCAGATCAAATAAAATTACTTGGAAAGCAAAAAACCGTAATTAAAAGCGGACTCGTTCATGTGAGTTTTTTGCATTCATTTCATTAGCACCCCGTAGGAAGCTGTACAATGGGAATTGAGGGGAATGAGCATTTAAACGGAGGGTAGAGAGCTCAGGTACGTAAGACTTTAAGCATGCAGACGAAATTACCTTTTCGCATATAACTATTTAATTAACAATTTTTGAACAAACTTTTTTCTATATTTTATATGCCTATAGTTAGAAGAAAGCTTTTGCATTACGGGCTTTTCAAAGAGTTCTTTCAAATAAAAAATAATTGCGATTTTCATTTTTGAACCAAAATTTTGAGGGTAGGGAGCTCCGTTCAATTGGTAGTGAGCCAGTATTTCATGTATTGAACGGAGGGTAGTGAATGTATTGAACGGAGGACTGCGAGCACGCAATACTGAATGAAAATCCATGAGCAATATTACTGAGGATACAGTCGTTTAAATACTGAATATTTACGAAGGGGGCCCTTTAGGGTCTTCCTGTCATGAAATCACGCATCTAAAGTAGTGTGGCCATTTGGGCGTAAATTTTGTCCCTACATTTTGTCGAAAATCTAGAAAGATGGTCTCTTGTTACTAGTCCTGTTCCTCGAGATAGAATTAGTATGTGCCACGCCTGTATGTTTTCTGACATATTAGCAGTCGAACATGGCTGTAAGCAGCCTTTTGTGTTGAGGAAGATGAAACTACTGGAAGGACACCGAGAACCCAAACTGATTTTTTTGTTGCGAGTGTATACGCATTTGCCCTTCCGAATGACAGTTAGATTAGTTTGGTTCTTGGGGTTCTATGCAACGAATTTTAACAATAACCAACAGAATTGCGAAAATCTGTCAAAATTGCATTCAAGGGGCAATTTAAATGACTGAATCTTTTATGTAAGGGTATGAAAATGTAATAAAAACCCTGTCCTTGATAAACTGGAATTTTCTATGTATCATGTGTGTTTTTGTCACATGTACATTCACTCCATATCCTTTCATTTTTCCTATTTAATTATTTTGTTATAATAGTGTATATAATAGATCACATGTTTAAAAGCTTTTGAGAAGATTTTTAAATGAATTCGTAAAATCGGTATATCGGTATGCTGAAGGAAATAATTTGACGGGAAAGTTGTTATACCTCTTTCTAAATTCACGTATTGCTGGTTGGTTTTTGGTTGCTTTAAAATCCCGTATCATGACTATTTCGCGAATCAAGCTTTGAAAACCCTGTTCACGGATCATGCGTTAAATCCTAAGTGTCACATGAGCAATATCAAAACATTATTAATGGAAAAGATATGCAATTCATTTAGAAATGGATCATCTCTATAATTCCTGGCATAAAATACATCTATTTATACATGACCTTTTCCATATAAGCACGGTTATCATCCCGATGCGTCAGCCTATGGCTGTTGTCGAAGGATGATAACTGTGTGTATATGGAAAAGGCCACGTGCACGTTCTAAACTTTCAATTAGGAGTGATCGTCATATCCGTGCTGATATGGCAATATCACAGGGCTGATATGACTATTTCACAACGAAGCAGGCTAATATGGCTATATCAGACTGGGTATGTTGATCGACTGTTAATTCTTGCTATTTATCATATGTTTTGTAATAAATACTGACGTTTTGAATATGTGATACAGTACATAACTTTCATTCCGTATTCACACTATGACGTCATACCCTTTATCGCATAGCTTACCCTTTATCACATACCCTTTATCGCATGGCTAGACCTGTATCATACCCTTTTTCCAAAAAAAAATTGTTTTTTTAATTCGACTTATTTTTTAAAATGAAAGTGGGGGTAAATTTTTTTTTTGGGGGGGGGGGGNTTGGGGGGTGAAAAATTTTTTTGGGGGTAAACTTTTTTTTTCGGGGGTAACAAAAATTTGTTTGGCGTGAATTTTGGTGTCAATTTTAAAAATCTAGCAAACCTTTTTCCTTAACATGTTAGATTTTATACCAAACTTCCAGTCCTTTCCGCCCATTTTGAAATTGTTTTTTTTTTCACAAAATACTTGCTTTTCTCTCACCAATTTCATTTTTTACAGTATTTTTGAGATTAAGTAGTCCTCTGTTTAAATATATGATAAACTGTATAATACATGGCAAAATCCGTATCACATGTCGTATCATCCCTCGACCAATATCATCCCTCGGGCCAGAGGCCCTCGGGCTGATAATGGTAACTCGGGACAGAGACATTTAATTACGTGTTTTACATGTCTCTGCTCGGGATGATACGACATGTGATACGGATTTTGCCATGTTTTGTTCCCTATATTACACATGCAAAACAAAACATATCTGTGCTAATTATGTAACGAATTGATCTAAAAGTCTGATATATAACATAAACTGGTCTTGAAAGAGTATTATGAACTTCAAATGGGATAACTGTATTCATCAAGACAGCGAGAAATGAGCGAGCTGTATATATGAGGTTATTTTCGCTGTAGTAGTAAATACCACTATGCGAAGAACATTTTATATCGACAATGACAAGTTTATCGAAAACCATTATGTTAATGTTTTGAACAAACTACATATTTGAAAACATATATTGATGTACTTACAAAGGAATAAATAAGTGCATATTGAATTGACACATGCACACAGCAATGAAGGAGGCAAAGCAGAATACAACTGAATTGACAAGAACGAACAGTAAAACTAGCACAATACGGGACTTTCGGAATAGTAATTGAATCTCGTGTAATTGAAGGCGGAAACGATCCCCTCGGATACCAGTAAGAAGGAATACTGGATTTCTAAACCTGTTGAAATAAATATATACCACATAAAAACAGACTATTTAAGAAATTGAAGTGCGTTTATGAATTTTCCTTTATGACAATTCTTTAACTAAAACAAAAATACTTTCAACGATATCTTTGATCATTTAAAAAAAATCCTAGTAACGAAATATTTTACAAAAAATAACTAAAAAAATGAAATTTAAAAAAGAAGCAAAAACAACAAACTGTTAAACATAACCAACTGGTCCATCCATATTTTTTGACATACCAGTGTCTACAGTTGTAGTCATATACAGTTTTATATACCACCCACATTATTATTGTATAGCAATATAATATTTCCTTAGGCCTAGAAGCAACCAAAAGTTAGCGTTTAATAAATTTTCACCTCGTTGAATATATATTGCACTCGTAAGGTAGTGCAATATTAAAATCTACTATGGATAATATCCCTCAATATTCATGCAATAACCCTGCATTAAAGTTGTTTTGTATAAAGTTGTTTGGTATATATTTCTCACAGTCTTTATTTTAAAAAAAAATGTTAAGCATATTTAATATATACCGAGAGAAAATGGATTTGATATTTGTGTTGGTTTAGCTTTGGATTTGCCTATTGCTGAGATTTGATTTCATACTGGAAGATACAATTCGTGAGAAATGTACCATATCATCATTTCATTGAGTACGCTATATATTATCGTTTGGCTCGCTACCCTCAGTTCATATGCCTCACTACCTTTTGAACGGAGCTCGCTACCCTCCAGTTTTCCGTTCAAATAAACTTTCGTAATTTGTGGCGATATTTCAAAATACAATTTCATAAAGAAGAAATCTACTATTATTTATGCTCTTTTAAATCAGATATTCCCTTAAACAAAGCCTTTTAACAAATGTAAACTATATTTCCGTTACATATTCCATCTTCGTCTGCAATGTTTTGATTTACCTGAGTGTGCTCTCTATCCTCCGTTCAAAAGCTCATCCCCTCATCTTCCATTGTACAGCTTCCTACGGGGTGATTAGGGGTCATTAGTGGCGCAGAATACATAAATTGAAAAACTGCGTACAGAATACACCCAAATCTATCTTCAAAGACTGTGACGCTGTATCTTGCCTTTCATCCCTTCACGAAAAGTATGTGGTCGTTCCAGCAGACAAAGCCGCAAACAAAGTTGTTTTGTGTGCAAAAAGCACTACTATGATTGCCTAATACAAGAACTTGACGTAGATAATAGCTCAGGCAACCCCACATACAAAAATATTACTATAGATAAAGATGAAATCATGGCAAATAATAAATCGTTTATGGAATCATTAAACATTTCTACCAATGACAAATCTAATGATTTGTCTAGTTTGTACTGGACACCCAAACTTCATAAGTGCCCGTACAAACAACGGTACATTGTCGGCTCTTCTAATTGTTCTACTAAAGAACTGTCCATTATCCTAACTAAGATTTTGACTGCTGTGAAAGAAGGCCAGCAAAAATACTGTGATACTGTTTATTCACGTAGTAGCATCAATCATATGTGGATACTCAAAATTTCAAAAGATTTTCTGAACAACTTGAAAACCCGGTCACTTTCAAAGATCCATTCGTTGAAAATATTTGATTTTTCCACACTCTATACTACTCTTCCCCATTAAAAATTGAAAATTTGTTTGATTGATCTTATATCAAGAACGTATTTACTTACAAAAAAAGGACAGAGCTTTAAATATATAGCCTTAGCATATACATCTACATATTTTACCAACAAAGTACCAAAGGGTAATACACGATACTACACTGAATAACAGGTGATCAGCATGCTGGAATTTCTCATTGACAACATATTTGTCCAGTTCGGGGGCAAGATATTCCAACAGACAGTCGACATTCCAGCATTCCAATGGGTACGAATTGTGCTCCTCTCTTAGCCGACCTGTTTTTGTTCACTTACGAAACAGAAATTTTGCAAACTGATTTGGCCAAACAAAATAAAATTAAAGAGGCTAGATCCTTTAATTACTCATACAGATATATTGATGATGTCTTGTCACTTAATAATAGTAATTTTGCCTATTACATTCCATAAATATATCCCACAGAACTTGAAATAAAGGAGACTACAGACATTGACCATTCTGTTTCGTTTTTAGATTTACTTTTGGAGTTTGGCGACAGTGGCAACCTCAGCAGACGAATTTATGATATAAGAGACGATTTGATATTGTAAACTTTCCACACCTCGACAGTAATGTTCCGTCTTCCCAAGCGTATGGAGTATTTATTTCTCAATTAATCCGTTACGCTAGAGCATGTAGTCACCATTCAGATTTTTTGAAACGACACAGATGTTTAATTCGTAAACTCTTAAATCAGGGCTTCGAGAAATGCAAATTAATAGCTTTTTGAAGAAATATATTGGACGATATCCATATTTGATTGATAAATATTCAATTCCAATTTCCAATTTTATTGAAGACGATTTTGTATAAGTTTTGGCTTCTTCTTTGAAGTTTCTCTTTTTGCCACTTTAGTGTGATTTGTGCACCGAGCGACAAAAACATATTACCTGTATGAGACAAGGCTTGTACATCGAACGACAAAAACATTTTACCTGTGTGAAAAAAATTCTAGGTTTTGACAACATTGTGGCTTTGACATTTAACACAATCTGGACACACAGAAGCTATAGTTAGTCGTCATATAAGCGGGAGGTTGATGCATCATTAAACCTGGTTTAACCCACCATTTCATTTATAAAATGCCCGTACCAAGTCGGGAATATAACGGTTTGCCAAAAATGTTCTGTGTTGGATTGTGTTTCCCTGATTCAGTCGAATGTTATATATACGGATTTTCCTTACTGGTCTCTCCCTTTGATCGATTCGGACTTTTGTTGTCACTTTTATTCATTAGGGGAATTAATGTATTTGAGCCAGTTTGGACGACAGATTGGATATTTGCGCTTCTACTTCTACTAGTTTGCGACCACCATCATGAATACATTGATTATTCTGCTACTTTTTGGATGCGGATGTAAAAAAAAATTGTACATAATTTAGATCATAATAAATCAAGTGCTATATATCAATATACGGTGATGATTAAATAGCAAACATTTTATTTGCCTTGTAAACTAACATAGAAGTTTGTGACAATAACAAATATAACTAAGAACTTAATAAAAAACAATTATTCATCTGGGTGTCAGAATGTGGCTTTTAGGCTGGTCTTATAGGACGGTGACACAGTTTTCCGGTAGCACATTGTATGTTCCAGTCCTTGATGGTTCTAAGAAAGTATGATTCTTTTTTAATTTCAGTTCTGCATGACGGTATCTGAAATGATTTGCAGTTGTTGCTTCTAGATATTCTGTCTGCTGGTATTAGATACTTTACAACTTTATTGAAAACTATTTAACCCATTAGGGTTATAGCAAAGACATTTAAACAATACATTTAAACAATGATAACAAATATGAACAAAAATGAAAAAGTAAGACATTATTATTCTGATACTAAAACAGTATGAGGGTCATCTTTCCTCAGTTCTAATGACTGCTGTATATAAGATACCACTGTTTTATTATCATCGGGTGTTGACGGATTAAGAATAAGAACAAGTTTGTATAATTGGTTTAGTAAATTAAAATGTGTTATATTACACTGATAGTAATCTAAAAATTGCTTTCGACATGAAGAATTAATTTTACAGTTGAAAAAGAAGTGGAACTCATCCTCTATAACGTTACAAGTTTTACATAGTCTTTGACATCTTGGAATGTTTTTATACCTCCCTTCTTCAATTAACAACATATGGTCACTAACTCTGAATTTAGTTATAAGTCTTCGAATCTCTTTTTTTGGATGTGAAAGGTAAAATTCGGGCATGTTTTTCGTGATTTTGAAAAATTTATAATGAAAGTTTTTATTTTCCTCTTTAAGATTATTTATTTTTTCATTAATCAATGAATGATAATAACTTGTGACAGAATTTTTTATATAACATTTTAAATTTTTGGTTTGTTTTTCTGTTTTACATTCACTTAGATCTTTTAATTCAAAGTTTATTTCTTCTGTAATGCTAGATGCATATGTGAACCAAGAGTATATACCATCAGAGTGTAAATCTCTTGCCAGCTGATAAGCCTCTTTGAGAAGAGGATTCAGTTGATCGTTGTTAAGTCTAGAGAGATAGCTTAGTGTTTGAGACTTTATGAAACTTTCAACTGGCAATAGATCTAATTCCTCACGAACTATAATATTAGTGGAGCTCTTTTTGGTTCCAAGTATATTTTTAATAAAATTCAAATGGAGTTTTTCCATTGGTGTTTTATCTATAAAGGACAAAACATCAATGGACCTATTATTTTTTTTGGCTCGAGACTTAGCTCTATATAGCTTAAGGTATGAATCCATAAAACAAATTTCAGAGTTGTATGTCAGAATGGGTTTCACCAAAGTGTGAAATAATTTGCAGCCTATTTTAACGGGAACATTACCAAACTCTGAGGTATATGTTTTTATAGCAAATAGTACTTTTCTAGCCTTATTTGCAAGATCAACAGAGCAATTTACTAAGCTTCCGTTATTGTTTATTATACATCCTAAATATTTAAATTCCTTCACATCTTCTAAATTTTGCCCTTTGTATTGCATTAAGGACTTACGATTAATTTTATTACGGGGATTATTCTGAATAACCATAGTTTTTGTTTTCTTTATATTAACTGAAAGCTGCCATTTAACACAATAAGAAGAAAGATTATTCAGACTATTCTGAAGACCAGATTGGGTTTCAGATAGAATTATAAGGTCGTCCGCAAAAAGCATGCTTCCCAATTTTGAATCAACAAGACTTACTGGTGAACATTGTTCATGAACAAAAATTTCACTAATATCATTTATAAAAATATTAAATAATGTAGGACTAATACTATCCCCTTGTCTTACACCCTTGTCTGNTTTTTTGTCAATTTTATTTAATCATTATAAATCATATTGAAGTTGTAATGAAAGATACCTGAATAACCAGGTAAATTTGCGGAAATGTAATGCATAAAATTTGCAGAAACGTAAACTTTTAATTTGCGGAAACGTAATAATTAACATTTGAAAAATTTGTGGAAAAGTAATGCCCCCAATATAAGTACCAAATGGTCAGGGTAATTATTTCCTGTTCTTGAGGCAGTAATGACTTTTTAATTGATATTTAATGTCTCTAGGGTGCCCTACTTCAAAAGCTTTGCACAATAGGTTCCTGGTTCTGCGCAAAGGAGTTCTAACCTTCAAAGGAAAGAGTAATGATTACTTTATCACATGCTGTGTCAAAAAAAATTACCAAGCAAAATACAAACACTTTGAAATATACAAAATAACTGTATTTGGTTATTTTTTAAAAAGGAAATTTTGAATATAACTTTAACTGGTAATTTAAAAAATAACTGATTTTAGTTGTACCCCCTGACTGATAAAACCTACAAATGGGGCTTTAAATACATTTTTCTGTTGTTTTTAGCACTTTAAGACAATACAATCATCATACAATAACCAAATGAATATTTTGTTATGCAAAGAAGATGTTTTCTATGTATCATGTGCATTTTTGTCACATGTACATTCACTCCATATCCTTTCATTTTTCCTAGTAATTGCCTCTGGCAATTTAGAATTTGATACCCTCATGGGTGTAAACGGTAAACCCCCATAGATAGGGACAGTTGGCAGATTTGCAATAAAGATTACCACATCTATCATGTCTATGCAGTAGATTCTTTAAAGAGGTTGGGTAGGAGGGGGTCTGATCCCAGGATCCCGTGAAAATAACTTTCAAATCCGGAATTCCCAAGAAAATTAATTTTTAAATCCCGAATCCTGATAATTGGCAATACAAATCCCAGATCCTGTTAAGAGTTATTCCAGAATTCCTGCTAAATAAAATGGCTAATCCCTACATCACCAAAAGTCCTTCCATCCCTCCTTAAATCAACAGGAATGTTCTGTTAATAAAAGATAAGTCAGCACCTTGGCAACTGCCAGAACAACCTTTTACAAACTGTTAACTCCATACATGTACTTACTGTTTTTCCTACAGGAACACACACACATGGCAAGTCTTCTAGCAAAATTTCTAGGAATTATTTTTGCTTTTACAATGTCATGGTTGAAAATGTCAAAGTGGCATTTGTTTCTATGATACAAACAATTTTCCATTCTTCCAACAGAAAAAAAAAACAGTGAAATTTATAAAGATGTAAAAAATGTCTTGAAATCTGACGGTGATGACTAGTTAACACTTCAAAAACTACTGGCCTTCGTATGGTTTGAAATTTTAATACACAAATCACAAAACCATCTCTGAAATATATTAAAACCAGAGGCTCCCAGGAGCCTGTATCGCTCACCTGGTTTTCAGTTGCCACAATCAAGGTAACAATTTAAGTTATACAGTTAATCTTCAGTTTCTCAAACTTTCGTACGTCCAACACCTCCAATATCTTGAACTGTTTTTAAAGTCTGATCATGTTTTATTATATTTCTTTGTTGGGATTTTTCGATAAAAAACGTTCTTGTTAAAGACCACTTTCGACACGTTTTGAAGTCGAAATGTCATTTGAAAATGGCAGTCAACAAACAATTTTCAACATCGATTTTGAAGTCGCAACATCAATATCTATTTGGAAATCAAATTTCTTTGAAATCAGAAAATGCTGAATTTTCCCGCCTTTTTGGAAGCCATTTTAAATATGACAGTCAACGAACAATTTTTAGCATCAGCTTTAAGTTGCGACATCAAGACCTATTTGGAAACCAAATGTCATTGAAATCGGACACTGTTGAATTTTCCCGCGTTTTTTGGCAGCCATTTTGAAAATGGCAGTCAACGAACAATTTTCAACATCGGTTTTGAAGTCGCAACATCAATATCTACTTGGAAACCAAATTTCAT
>MJUU01024199.1:47530-69194 GCA_002080025.1 Modiolus philippinarum
ATGGCAAAAGCTCACATGGCCTTTTAGGCCAGGTGAGCTAAAAACAGAATAAAATGAAGTTGATATGACGACAAGTTTGCAATAGACGAATTTCATATTTACGGGATGACTGCCAATTTAGCATGTTTTTCAAAGGGACGTCACTCGCTAACACCCGACATTCTGGTTTTCGGTCTCATTAGGGAAAGGACGGTCAGTAAATATTTTCTTTGTCAATGGTTACCATTTTCACTGTGGTAAGTACCCGAATAGCTTGAAATAATTTATTTAAAGACAATCGAGATATTACCCCTAGTCCGGTGATAGATACCTATGTATTTGAAATCTACTGCTGTCCCTTATTACAATGGAACCGTAAACCTGACTGTCGGGTCAGTAGGTTACTTCCCTTTGTGGAAAACGTTATAAAAACGGAGCCAAAGTCGGGATAAGAAATAAACATGAAAGTGGTCTATTGAAGAATACAATAAATTTCAAACAGATAAAAATTAATTTTTAAGACTGCTCTGTGTTTAATTTGACAAAGAATTTAATAATCTTGACTTATGATATATTGGTTTCTGGAAGTCCAACGGAAAAAACAGAAACAACCTGAAATCAGTAGTAGAACATAATTAACGAAAACAGATTCGGAAACAACCTGATCTGCAGAATTCCGTGATTCCGCAGAAATATTACATCCCTGTATGTATGTATATGTAGGCTAATCCAAATAAAAATTCAATTCTTTAAATTGCAATATTTCCAGAGTTAGATTAAATATGATAAATAGTTTCAAATCCCTGTTATATTAGTCCCAGTAAAATACTGAGTGTTTCACCACCTGCCTAGATATCCAGATAAAAGAATACAATGTTTGTTTCCCCAAACCCCATCTATCCAGTAATAACACTGCTATAAAAAAATATTGAATGAAACATCTAAAGAAGAACTTTTTAACATTTTTTCTTCTTTTTGACATTTTGTTGTGAAATTTATTTACCGTACTTCTAAGTTTTGTCTTAGTAAATTTTCTTTTGTTTATCCTCTGGTGTGATTTCAATTCAAAACTTGCTTGATTTCTCCACATGATGTGTTCAAATAATCATCAACAAAATTTTCAAACTTACCTGAGATCATTGTCAGTTATTTATCACTTCTTTATCTGTACAGAAAGGGCTTCATGGTTTTACAAAAAAAATAACTCGATAAGGGAACACAAAATATCCTAATATATAACTTTCATCGAGAGAAGCTACCTAAATTATGAAGCTAATACTCTATTTTAACTATTTATGTATTTGAATAATGCTGACATTGCACAGAATCGTCTATTTCTAGATTTTTCTAGTGCGATTTGAAGATTTGAAATGTTGTGAAATCCAGCCAAGGGGAGATAATTATATAAACAAATATAATTTCCAAAACGTTTCGGGAAAACATGTATTTTTCCGATGCACTGTTCAATCATGAATCTTTTTTCTGGAACACTCTTGATTGGAACCCCGCCCGTTTTCTGAGGCTGATTCTGTCCTTGTCACGAATGTTCATAAAATGTAGCCCGTTTCCGGTACATCGAATTACCGGAATCCCCCAAATTTACAGGAATCCCCGTTTTATAACCGAAATCCCCCTAGAAAAGACCGAAATCCCCCTAGAAAAGACCGAAATCCCCCTTATATCGTGTGAAAACACCAACAAATGGAAAGATTACATATTGTTTTACTATTTCATAGTGTTTTTATAAAAATTATGTCTTGTTTTTACACTATAGGAGCATTTTATCAACCGACTGTTCAGGTACGTATAATACCAATATGGCGGACGGTAAGGGAGGTAACTGTATTGTATCAAAGTACTGGAAACACACTGCCATTGATTGAATTAGTGAAAATAAAATGTTTTATGTATTAGATCCTGTGTAAATGTATTAGCTAAAATTTGATCGTTTGTCTTGTGACTGGCATACAAATCTTGGACAGATTTTTAAGAATATAAGTATAAAATGAATAGGAAAAAAGAATAAGGAATGATAATGTATGATAATAGGTATAAAAAAGAAGAAACAAAGCGAATAATGAATGAAAAAATATAATAATTAGAAACATCAAAGACATAAATTTAACACACAGTTAAGCGTAAACTGAGACAAAGATTTGTATTCAAATAATTGATCAACATAATTAACAGAATTAGAAAAGTATAATATATTTAGAATAAATTATTTTTTTAATCCTTGGAAATGTATTCATTATTTATTTAACAACACTAATTACTTTGAATAATATCACCTATTGCATAAAATAAACTGTGAACGAAAAAAAACTTGTAAGTTAATTAAAAAAATATTTTTGTTTTATGTCTATTTTTGTATGTTAAAGAATTTCTAAAAAAAACATCATTGTTGTTTGGATAAGAAATACTATATAACATTATAAATACTGATATATAGGTGTATAAATAACAAGTCCTAATTGGATATTGTTGGATAATTAGTTCAACACATAACTGATCAAAGACATTTATGCCAGGCATTTATGATAGTTGTCAAAACGTGTCACTCCATAATTGTAATAAACACAATAATTGTCCCCCTGATTTAACAGTTCAGTACAGGTAATTAAATTTTATGATTGTCTGCATTCAACAGGCTTGTAACTGACAGGATTAAGAATCCTGGCTGCATTACTCATCACCAAACATAACATATTTACAATACACGAAAGAAAATAAAGGAATTAAAAATAAAAAAAAGGAATAAAAAGATCAATAAGATAAATTTTTAAAAAAATGAAGAAATTAAGTATTATTTTTTAATTCGCTTGTATATGAATTATACTTATTTATTTTCCCTTTAACGTTGGATATATAAAAACTATGCTTTGTATGCGTAAAGCACATATTTAATATTGTTTATAAATGCAACTTGTGATAGATGATAGATGTCATCTCCATTTTTCTGCTATGTCAATTTTATTTTAGTAAATATTCATTAATATTTACAGTTAAATTTTAATGAAATATCTGTAAAAAAGGAATCTTTCTTCTTTTTAAATAAACTATTATTTTAGTTTCTTTCTTTTCATTGGTATTTTTGTTTTATATTTTTCTCCACATTTTTTTGGTTAATCAATCAGCTTCATTTTTTCCCTCTTTATAGAGTATAAATTAAATCAAATTATTTATCTTTATTATTTTTATAACTTTTCATAAATATTTCAAATTAATCTTTTTAATTTTGAAAAGTCCCTTATGTAATGTAGCCAAGATTTCTATCTTGTCAGTCACAAGCCAGGATAATTCAGAGTGACCAACTATATACTTATAAAGTTTAGAACCAGTGTGTGTTCAGTACTTTGGTTACTTCCCTTAATGTCCGCCATATTGATTTTTATACGTACCTGAACAGTCGGTTGATAAAATACTCCTACAGTGTAAATACAAGAAATATTTATTTTTTTTATAAAAACACTATTACATAGTAAAATAATGTGTTATCTTTTTATTTATTGGTGTTTTCAATCGATAATAGGGGGATTTCGGTCTTTTCCAGGGGGATTTCGGTTAATACACGGGGATTTCTGTAAATTTGGGGGATTCCGGTAATTCGATGTACCCGCCCGTTTCTACATATAATTCTTAGTATTTCAAGAGTGGGGGGTGTCAGGCTGAAATTGTGACAGTAACAGGTATATTTAAATCCATGAAAGGTACATGATTACAGCAAACAAAACAAATATCACAATTTTTATGATTAACAGAAAATGGTGGTTTTTATTTCCCTTTAATTAAAAGTAAACACAAAGTAAAAATTTAACACACCAAATGGTGCAAAAACAGTTAACACACAGGATTTATGTTCACTGAAACATTTAACAGCCAGCTGAAGATGCCCAAAACACGTTAACAGTGCGTTAACATGTCTTGGATCCTTCTTTTAAAGGAATCAGCATTTGGGTAAAATAGGAAACTAAATAGCCGTTTCTTCTTTTTTTTCCTTTTCACTTTTGTCGCAAGATTCCAACATACAAATTCAGCACTAAAATGACAAACCCGTTTCTTCTTTAGTTAGTGAATACGCGTAGTCATCTGAGTGTCCGATATTCTTCCTTATCATGTTTGAAATATTCCCATCGTTTTTATAGACCGGCTTGCTTCCCGGTTATTGTATAGAAAAGCAATCTTTTCGGGTATACCCGATGAAAATATACAAAATTATAATGTAAAGATAAAGACAGAGCGATCTCTCGGATTCTTAAGCCATCAAACGTGGTTACAACTTATTTACATGCTAGTTGTTACTTGAATAAATAAATAGACACGTATATAGATGCAGATCAAATAAAATTACTTGGAAAGCAAAAAACCGTCATTAAAAGCGGACTCGTTCATGTGAGTTTTTTGCATTCATTTCATTAGGGGTCATTAGAGTTACGCAGAATACATAAATTGAAAAACTGCGTACAGAATACGCCCAAATCTATCTTCAAAGACTGTGACGCTGTATCTTAAATTGTCTTTCATCCCTTCACGAAAAGTATGTGGTCGTTCCAGCAGACAAAGCCGCAAACAATGTTGTTTTGTGTGCAAAAAGCACTATTATGATTGCCTAATACAAGAACTTGACGTAGATAATAGCTCAGGCAACCCCACATACAAAAATATTACTATAGATAAAGATGAAATCATGGCAAATCATAAATCGTTTATGGAATCATTAAACATTTCTACCAATGGCAAATCTAATGATTTTTCTAGTTTGCACTGGACACCCAAACTTCATAAGTGCCCGTACAAACAACGGTACATTGTCGGCTCTTCAAATTGTTCTACTAAAGAACTGTCCATTATCCTAACTAAGATTTTGACTGCTGTGAAAGAAGGCCAGCAAAAATACTGTGATACTGTTTATTCACGTAGTAGCATCAATCATATGTGGATACTCAAAATTTCAAAAGATCTTCTGAACAACTTGAAAACCCGGTCACTTTCAAAGATCCACTCGTTGAAAACATCCGATTTTTCCACACTCTATACTACTCTTCCCCATTCAAAATTGAAAATTTGTTTGATTGATCTTATATCAAGAACGTATTTACTTACAAAAAAGGACAGAGCTTTAAATATATAGCCTTAGCATATACATCTACATATTTTACTAACCAAGTACCAAAGGGTAACACACGATACTACACTGAAGAACAGGTGATCAGCATACTGGAATTTCTCATTGACAACATATTTGTCCAGTTCGGGGGCAAGATATTCCAACAGACAGTCGGCATTCCAGCATTCCAATGGGTACGAATTGTGCTCCTCTCTTAGCCAACCTGTTTTTGTTCACTTACGAAACAGAAATTTTGCAAACTGATTTGGCCAAACAATATAAAATTAAAGAGGCTAGATCCTTTAATTACTCATACAGATATATTTATGATGTCTTGTCACTTAATAATAGTAATTTTGCCTATTATATTCCATTAATATATCCCCCAGAACTTGAAATAAAGGAGACTACAGACATTGACCATTCTGTTTCGTTTTTAGATTTACTTTTGGAGTTTGACGACAGTGGCAACCTCAGCACACGAATTTATGATATAAGAGACGATTTCAATTTTGATATTGTAAACTTTCCACACCTCGACAGTAATATTCCGTCTTCCCCAGCGTATGGAGTATATATTTCTCAATCCGTTACGCTACAGCATGTAGTCACTATTAAGATTTTTTGAAACGACACAGATGTTTAATTCGTAAACTTTTAAATCAGGGCTTCGAGAAATGCAGATTAATAGTTTTTTGAAGAAATATATTGGACGATATCCAGATTTGATTGATAACTATTAAATTCCAATTTCCAATTTTACTGAAGACGATTTTGTTTAAGTTTTGGCTTCTTCTTTGAGGTTTCTCTTTTTGCCACTTTAGTGTGGTTTGTGCACCGAGCGACAAAAACATTTTACCTGTATGAGACAAGGCTTGTACATCGAACGACAAAAAAATTTACCTGTGTGAAAAAAATTCTAGGTTTTGACAACATTGTGGC
The DNA here is from genome assembly GCA_002080025.1 of Modiolus philippinarum. NCBI lineage: Eukaryota > Metazoa > Mollusca > Bivalvia > Mytilida > Modiolidae > Modiolus > Modiolus philippinarum. Next base: position 53,559 of record MJUU01024199.1, read on the forward strand.
TTTGACATTTAACACAATCTGGGCACACAGAAGCTATAGTTAGTCGTCATATAAGCGGGAGGTTGATGCATCATTAAACCTGGTTTAACCCACCATTTCATTTATAAAATGCCCGTTCCAAGTCGGGAATATAACGGTTTGCCAAAAATGTTCTGTGTTGGATTGTGTTTCCCTGATTCAGTCGAATGTTATATATACGGATTTTCCTTACTGGTCTCTCCCTTTGATCGATTCGGACTTTTGTTGTCACTTTTATTCATTAGGGAAATTAATGTATTTGAGCCAGTTTGGACGATAGATTGGATATTTGCGCTTCTACTTCTACTAGTTTGCGACCACCATCATGAATACATTGATTATTCTGCTACTTTTTCGATGCGCATGTAAAAAAAAATGTACATAATTTAGATCATAATAAATCAAGTGCTATATATCTATATACGTTGATGATTAAATAGCAAACATTTTATTTGCCTTGTAAACTAACATAGAAGTTTGTGACAATAACAAACATAACTAAAAACATACTTAAAAACAATTATTTATCTTGGTGTCAGAATGTGGCTTTTAGGCTTGTCTTATAGGACGGTGACACAGTTTTCCGGTAGTACATTGTATGTTCCAGTCCTTGATGGTTCTAAGAAAGTACGATTCTTTTTTAATTTCAGTTCTGCATGACGGTATCTGAAATGAATTGCAGTTGTTGCTTCTAGATATTCTGTCTGCTGGTATTAGACGATGATCTGTGTTGACTCGAACAAGGCCGTTTGCAAGTTTGTACAATAGGGTTAATCTTGCTATTTTCTGTAGTCTTCCAATGATTTCCATTCAAGATCTTCTAACATTTCGTTAACAGATGATGTGTTGTTATGGCGATTGGTGACATATCTCGCCGCCCTTCGTTGAACCATTTCCAGCTTATGTTTGTTATTTTGGTGGTACGCCGGTCCCAAATTCATGACTAAAGATTTATATGCTGTTTCTTTGATCTTACTATTATTGGTGTTTAAGATTCTTTTAAAGAATCCAGTAGTTTTATTAGCCTTGTCGCATATGTGGCCTGATGTGTTCATTCCATTTTAAGTCGGCACTGATAGTACACCAAAGATACTTCGCAGATTTTACAGCCTCTAGTATGTGTTCATGCAGTTGGTATTCTCGTATTATTGGTTTTCTTTTACGAGTGATAGTTAGTACATTACACTTGTCAGAGTGGAAAGCCATGCACCATTTTTGTTCCCAGTCTGCTAATAAATCTAAATCATCTTGAAGGTGGTCCGCATCTGTATTTGATGTTATTGTTACTGGTGCACTATAGTATCATCTGCAAAAAGCCTGACTCTGGGTGGATTCTTTCTGGCGTGTGGTTTATGTAAAAGAGGAATAGGCTTGGTTTGAGTACTGATACTTGCGGTACTCCAGAGTCCGCGTTTATGGAGTCTGATTTTTCTCCTTCTACAACTACCACTTGCTTTCTATCTGCTAGGAAACTCTGAATCCACCTGTTTGTTTTACCCCTTATACCATAGTGATCTAATTTATGTATAAGCAGACTGTGGCTCACTTTATCAAATGCCTTAGAAAAGTCAATAATTAGGCAATCTGTTTTTTTCCCCTCATCACGATTTTTGGTGATGTCAGCGATGAATTCTAACAGCTGTGTTTCGCAGGATAATTCTTTTCGGAATCCATATGCTGTAGTGGATATATGATGTTATTGGCATCAGCATGCTTCATTATGTGGCTCAGTGTTACAACAAATGCAGGTCAGTGAGACAGGTCTGTAATTCACTGCATTAAATTTCTTTCCCTTTTTCGAATATTGGATTGACATTTGCATTTTTCCATATTTCTGGTAAGTCAGCGGTGTCATAGGACTTTTTAAAGATTTTTTTCCACAATTTCAACTGATACTTAATGCATTAAGATGGTTTCAATTTCGTATTATCCACAGAATCCTTTAATAGATATCAAAGTAGAGCTCAATTTGTTTTTGCACGCGGATAAAATATTCAAGTAGAATAGACCTTTTATTTCAGTTTAGTGACCTTTCACGACAGTGCTTTTGGCCAATACCTGTAGCTGTTCATATTAAATACTAAAAAAAATAAATAATATTGCACACAATTTAGCATCAAAATGTCATATGTTAATTCTTAATATAGATATTCAAATTATCTCATTGTATACTTCTTCCATCAAATATTCCATTTTCAACTATAAACTAAAACAAATTGAAAAATATTTAAGAAATGCACCGTCACGAGAAACAATCATACCACGGGGTCAATACGAAATAATATTGTTATTCGGTAAAATTATGTTTTTCCTTCGAGGGTTAGAACAATACTGGATTCACTATAGGTCTAATTACAGGTAAATTTAATAAATGTTATGCACAAATTATTCACTATTTTCCCACAATATCTTTCTTACCTGTATACCAAAAAATCAAAAGTGGGAGAACCGTGAATACACCGTTCAACTGTATGAGCATAAGTAGTTCCAGTTTCAAAATTAAGCGCAAATTTTCCTTTAAAAAAAGCGCAAGTGTCCATTGAAAATTTTTAAAAAGCGCAAATGTCCTATCAAAAGGCACAAACGTCTTTCGCCAGGAAGGAGGTCAACGGTATTAAATTCTACTAAATTAGAAATCTTTTTTTCGGAAAACTTTCATGGAGCACATAACCCTATAATACTGAAAAGGAAAAGTCATAAATTATAAAAAATAGGGTGGGTACCTAACTAACACTAAATTAAATTTGGGAAAGGGAATTTGTTGCAAAGGTGACAGCATCAGCAATCTTTATACCTTAGGTGACAGATTTCCAGCTCGGATTTAGGGCATCGGTATGGGAGGGCGTCCTGTAAAATTATAAATTTTATGCATAAAATTGGGGTTATGTCCAGTACGGATCTACGCTTGACCTTTTTCCCATAGCGCCATCCATGCAGAGACCCGGGGGTGGGGTACTCTCCATGGTCATCTGCACGTGGGACTAATATATTGTCAATATTACAATATCAAAGAAAATGAAAACTGAAATGTCATTGACACAGTTTTTTTCCTGGATTTATTTACTCAACCATTGTCCATTCACATACTCACGTATATAAGAAGTCTATGGTCCAATGTGTAATATCAACTGAGGATACATCTAAACCCTTTATTTTTTCGCATACATTTCCCCTATTCCTATGCAAACAACATTTCTCCTTGACATTTATCCCATTTCCTCTCTTTTTCATAGGAACAGGATTTTTTTGTCGCTCTGGGACAGGGACCCTTCAAATAAGGGACAAATCAAAGAAAATAAAACATAACTTCGAGTTGACACACAACCTCACACTTGTGTCACTGATGATCAGGGCCTTCAAGAAACAATACCTGATTTGCCTGGATTTGAAAGAACCAATTATTTACACAAAATGCTTTTGATCGGGGGGTTAAATTTTGCAGTCAAGATTACGTCGAAATAATATCTGTCAAGAAATTAATTAGATTGAATTTAGATACTCAATGTCTAATTAGATTATTTACATATCGCCCTAAGACATGTATATTTCACTTGTTGATCACAACAACGACATGTGATTTACATGTGCGTGCGCATATCGGTTGCCATAATGGGCTAGATTACTAATCATAAATATTCATGATATTCCAAATATGGCAACAATCGTAGAAATTTGACCAATCACGACACGGTTTGCAAACGTAAACACAGCTGCCTTGTGAACAAACGAATGCGTTTGGGCTGGTGTTTTGGATCGAACAGCTGAGCAGAAAGTGACGCAGAAAATAATCAGATCCTGTTAAAACTTCAATTAGAACTTCACTAAATTAACGAAAACAAGACGCAAAAATACATTTTACAGCTTTGGTAAGTCATTTTTTATTTGCAATAGCCTTAATTTAGGAGATTTTTATGTGGAAGCTTTTTGACAGTTGTGACCTTGTTTTTCATAATGGCTTCTGTCGAAATATCAATAATTTAAAACGACTTGTTTTGTGGTAAATTAAATTGACCATTGAATATGCAATATTTCAGCGATGATTTAAAATGCTATTTCAGTTATCAGAAAGTTTCATGTAAGCATTTATCGATGTCTTAATTCAACTTTCTCCATTCAAACAATGTTCTTTGTTTTGTTTATGAATTCGGATTAAAAATGGGCGGTAACGCGTTTTCATTGATTTTTCCTATCTTTATTGGAAAACAATAAACAAAATACAGAATGCGAACGCATTTTCCTCACGGACGCGATGAAATAAGCTGCAGTATAAATACATTTTGAAACGGATGAAGTCAAGGTCATATTCGTGATACTAGCAACACTGATCTATATTTAGCAAATTTATGCAATATCAATATTCATATACTTACTCCTTGCATAAGCGCTGAAAATAAAAAAAAATATCTTACAGGTGAATTTCATCAATAAATGAAATAAACACGGAAAAAATAATTGAAATCTTAACTTTTTTAAAAAGATATATAAATATTCATTTTTTATTACATTAAAAAAAATAGTAAAGATACAAAAAATATATCTAATGATAAAAAAAAATAAAGTTAATAAAAATCAATAAGCTATTTCATCATAATGAGAAATGCTTCCATTAAAAATGCAATATTTTGCATGGTAGGATCTATTTCTATTTTGTAGAAACTATCAGAATGTTCAGCAGTGTAGCAAGTTATTTCTTTGGATCATCTGAACCTGAACAACCAGAACTAGATTTACAAACAACTCCAGCACCAGAGAATGAATGGGTCCTTGTGGATGTACCAGGTATACAATTGTTTAGTCAAAACTTTGAAGCCACAAAATATGATCTTTTAAAAAATATTTAGTTTTTAAAAAAGGTTCATAAAATAAATTTTATTAACTAAAAATACAGGGAATGGTATAGATTTTATTTTTTTCATTACACACTTTCTGAAAAAAATAAGGTAACAGCCAGTTTTAGGAACAATTTTTAAATCAATATGCAGTTTTTAGGCTATTTTAGATATTGAATAAATAATAATATAAAGAAAAAGGAAAGAAAGAAATGAAAACAGTATTTAAATTACTTTTACTTGATTTTAAACTTTTTTAATTAAAATTTAATCTCACACATGCATGACATACTAGTATTTGAGCTTAAATATGATATGCATATTAACTTTGAAAGGTATTTTGCACATTATATGCACTGTTAGTCAAAGTTTTATAAATGAAGTGAAAACATGTTCAAACAAGTTGATTTGCATATTGTATTTTAAGAAGTACAATACATTTATATATAAATTCATTCATATGATTAGGGAAAAATGGATAGTCACAGATTTAAAAAAATTGATGATCAGTAGCATTTTTATGAATTATTAGAATTGATATGGTACATATGTATAAATGTCAATGAAAAAACAACCAAATAAGGTCATTATAAGAAAAATCTTAAAACATGGGTTGGACAGGCAAAGTTTCTTTTTTTATCAATTATGGTGAAAGATTTTGTAAATTTAAAAGAGAATGACAAAAATGGGCACAAAATAAAAATAAAATGTAAATGGGCTTGAAAATCAGCACGTACAGGAGACAGAATCTAAGAACTTTCTTAATATGGCCTAACAGAAAAAAAAATAAAACGATCATAATCACTACAACTCTGTAAGCACACTGCACCACTGCATGGTATGTGAAGATACCAGTATAAAAAAATTATGGGATACAATGTAATTACATGTATCAAAGTTTATGAGTACATATAAAACTGCACATACATACAAAAATGTACACTGTCATAAGCAATGTTTGTAAAAAAAATTGGATCAACTCGAGTACTTGAGTACATGCTCCTTGAGTTATTTCCCTTGGCTTTAATAAAATACTTGTAAATGTCAGAATATTAAAAAAAATCACTTTGATGTACGTGCCATTTGAAGTTTATTGATGCATCACAATTACATGTACATGTACTATGCATACCTTTATTTATTCACATCCATTGAATTCACCCCTGTGGGAAATATAATCTTACTTCTAAGGAATGAAGATGCATGAAATTATAATTTTATGAATACTCTGGGGAATATATAGTATAGAATGGAGATCTCAGATTTTTTAAGCATCATTGGCAATTTGTTATAGCCCATTGTCATTTTCCAATCATCTTCATGATCTTCATGTGATGTTTGATTATATTTTGTACATCAAGGGGAGATTATTCAAGGCTGTGATCCTATAAAAATAATTAGACCCGACATCTAGACTGGATCTGAAAGCATATTAAAGTACAGTACAGAAAGAGTGGTACCGTAACATTTCACTGTGATAGACATGTCCCACTCTGAGAGTGGATCAAAATATCTTTTTTTCCTGTTTGAGATCATTTCTTATCCCCTTTTTTTAATGAGAGTATTGTGTTACACCACTTTAAATTCAGAAAAAATAATGAAAATATCTGTAACAAAGAAAAAGTTATTCAGTATCACTCTTGGAGTGGGACATGTCTGTCAGAGTGATTTTTTTAACGGTACCGCTCAGTAGAACTTTGATGGCTTAAACTGCAGAAGCTCCAACACCATGAGTGCCTTGAAACCCCTTTTATAGTCCCTTTGTACAAGTTTCAACAAATAATTCGAACTTGATAGCTCACATTTTTCATCAGTCCCTTGTACATGTATGCAAGGTTGTTTTAGCCATCCAAGTTTGACTGTATTTCCGATTAATACAAAATGTAAAAGATATTTTGGTATACAATTCTATCAAAGGGTTAGTTTTAAAAACAGTACACTTATTTGGAATTATATTAATTATGATGCAGTCCGAAAATAATTAATTGCACATTCATTAAAAAATTTGAAAGAAAATTCTCCTCTGCACTCTAAAAATCTGTTTTTTCACTTTTTTATGTTGTGAATTATTTAGAATTAGACAATGAATTAATTTTTGACAATAATTATAATTGGCAATACTGCAAAGGATAATTATTGCTTGCAGAGAAATCTCCTGTGCCTTCAATAATACACACTCCAACCTGTAGTGATTGTGAATCGGACAACCTTCGGGGCTCCAACAATGGTTCTCCGTGTTCAGAGGGTTCACCGGTTTCACATACAAGATTCTGTTTACATTCTAAAAAAGGTTGTTATAATGAAAGTTGGATAATAACGCCTCCACCATGTTTTCTAGCAGGGGGAAGCAACTCTTCAAATGTGGAGATGTCACCGATGGAAAATCTATTAATAGAACATCCCAGCATGTCAGTCTACAACAGTCGATGCTCAGGAAGTACAGGTGAAGCAAGTGACTTGTCAGAATCATCAAATGATGAATTGTCACCATCAGAGAGAAAAAGACAATCACGAACAGCGAAAAACACAGTAGCACACCATGCACCAAGAAGACCAAATGCAGTGGCAGCACGAGTCGGACTTGATGCAAAAATTCAATCTGTTAAAGCTTCACAAAGATCTCTAAAACAGTGTGAAAGTAAAAAGCTTTCTCGTCGTAATTTACAACGCCTTAACAAAGCACTCAACCATCAGATGGGCGGAGGAAAACCCTACAACAAATCAGGACGCATCAACTGCCCCGCTGGACGCAGCAACTCTCAAAAGAAGCATTGATTCCCTCCAATGTTATGAGCAATAAGTGTTATTTAACTAGTTTTTAAGGTGTATCTAGATATTTTATTCCAATTATAAGTTATTTTAAAATTTGTTGACCTTAATAGTTAAAAATTTGTTCAATTAGAAAACTTTGTTGTTTCTTGTAACAGGTGTTAAAGTGTATATAAATTTTCTTATTTAAATGTTAGACTGAAACATGCTTTGTAAATTAACCGCATGTCATTTTATGCTTGTTTACATTCTTGCTGTTCATCACCATTTATGAACATACATTTTCATGTAAAAATCTTAACACATGTGTCATGCACAAGTGGTTAGAAAAATCAATGAAATGTAGAGAAATCTGCACTGAAATGATATTTCATGTTTTATACTAATGATTTATGTTGTTCTATTGTGAAAATGTAATGTTATTTTTTAAAGTGGAATTGTGAAGAATGAGCGAATTGTCTCCCTTAAATCAGCAACCTCAAGGGAGACAATTCTCTCATAATTCTGAATGTAAATATCATATTCAGCTTTAAGAGTGAAATAGACAACTATGAATATTGTTTAATGTACAAATTGACAACAATGTGTAAATATAGTAAATAATGAGATGATTTGAATATCATAAAGAATTAACATATGACATTTTGATGCTAAATTGTGTGCAATAATATAGATTTTATTATTTAATATTGAATTTATTTTTACACTGAGAACAATGGTAGCAAAATTAATAATGTGAACTGTGTGCAAAATATATATCCTTGCCAGTAATATTTTATGACTAATGTTTTATATAAATGAAGATAGAATGATTGAATCTCCATCAATTTTAAGCAACACGTGTTTTAACATCAGAGATATTCAATTGAAAGTTTTTAACTTGTGAATTCGTGAATATTTTATGAATAAGAGTCTGCCAAAATAATGAAGGTTAAGGATGTAGTTAGGTGAGACTATGTGAATTGTTTTTATCTTTTTTATCTACATGATTTGTAGGTAAAATATTTTGTCCTATATTGGCTAGTTTTCTAATTGTCATCAAGGGCAACCAGATATAACAGTACACATTTCATTAGACTTTAGATTTTCTTTCCATGTGAATGTTAACTAAGGTGTCCTAATGTTCAAGTAAAACTAGAGTTCGAGAAATCCTTTTTCCTCCATTGTTTTAAAAATGAAAAATATTTCAAACAATTCCAATACCTTATTCATATTTTTAGGTTTTCCACTCCCTTTCCAATGCTCTTTAATTAAAATTCCAATACTAAATTTAAGATATCCTTAGTTTCACTTCACTACATCCTAAAGAAGAACATAGTTGTTGAAATGTAAACAGTGCAAGATGTTTTTTGGTTAACTCCAAACAAAGGATTAAAATATGTACATATGTACAGCTGAATTATGTATATTTCCATCTTAGAAATGTAAAATTTTTGAACTTTTTAATATGTTTAAATTCTCCACATGTTTTTTAACCATATAATTCTAGTGTTAGGGCTGGTCCCCATGTAATTGACTACACATGTAAATTTCCATCGTACATGTCAATGTAAATATTCATCTATGCAATCAACATCATAACAATGAAAACTCTGTGATACACCTCATGATATTATGACATAATTTTAATGGCAGGTACGATACAGGAAAATGGTGGGCTTGTGTACATAATTTATTTCATGACCATATTAATTTTGCTGCTTTCACAAATAAAAAGTACCGGTATCTATTGTGGTGGATGCCAAAGCTATTCATACTTATTTAATCAAAAGATTAAGAAAAGCATTACACGAGTGATGATAACAAAAGATTTTATGTTAGAGGAACCAACTGAAGTGAAGTATGATAAATCGCAGAATCAAGTAACTTTAAACATTAGTTATCTCCCCTTTGAAGTTTCACTGTGATTCAATGGGTGAATGTTTTTTTTTTTGAAGACTGGATAGAAACTTTGAACACAAATGCATTTAAGACATAAAATGGTGCTGGTTTATCATCCAATAGAGAGTAACTGGCATTATCACTTAGTGTCCAGAATGTATAATTATCTCCCTTTAATGATAATTCAACCTTTCCTTTTAAAACTTCAAAACTTTTAATGACTGATATTTGTTTTTATGATAAATGTATAGACCAGATTCATATTTTGTTTTATCTTTGTAGAGAGCTACCGGTAGAACTTTTTGTAGATAATAAACAAAATCATATTTCTATTCAGTCTTCAAATAAGAACTATTTGTTAGATCTCATTAAAAATTTTTTATTTGGTGCAAATTTGTTTTGATAGTTGAATTTTGGACGATACAGAGTTGTGAGAAATTGTTATGTGGTCAGAAAATGTCTGAGAGAATTGTCTTAAAAGTAAAAGTGAATGTGTTGTTAAATTATCTCCCTTTACAATTATTCAAATTCAAATCATAAATATGTTTAATTATCTTTTTTGAATTCTATGTTACAAATTTGTCTGGTTTTGTCCCTGTTTCTGTTGATGTTGATGAAATATTCATCTCAAATCATGTTTCAAAGAAAAAAAAACTAAGTGAAAAAACTTTAAAAAAAAAAATAGCAAAACAAAAATATCAAATAAAAATTGTAAAAATAAAATGAGCAAAAATCACAAGAAATGTAAAAATTAATAAAAAAACAAACTGTATCATATTTATTAAACAGGCATATAAAATATAAAAAAAATAATGGATTCATCCTGAATTTTCAACTGTTTGTTGTTCGAATATTGTTCCAAATTATCATGGAAACTACCTTTGTTTTAAAATTTTGAATGCTGATCAACTTGTGAATCAAAATAAAAGATTACTTAAAGATTTTAGAATGTTGAAGGTTTTTTTATGATTTCGGTGTATGATTCTAATAAAGAAAGTAGGGATTATTTTAAGACTTAGAATTTTTATCATACTGTAAACCGGGAAATTTTCGCGACAGTTTTATATTCGCGATTTTCGCGTTTGGAATGGAAGCGCAAAAATAAAATGGCGCGAATATACTTGGTTATTAATGAAGTCGATGGTCAATAATTTGGCAGCGGGAATTCAAAACTGCGCGAACTAAAATCCTGTCAGTTTATCGCGAAATAAAGACGGCGCGAAAATTTCCCGGTTTACAGTACTTAACATAAACAAAAATTGTCTTATCATGTTTGACTTTTCTACCAACTTACATGTACGGAGTACATTAAAGAAATAACAACTTAAATTTAGTTTTATCGCACTCAACTTTGAGGGAAAAGAAAAAATGTTGTTACTCGTTTAAATTCTCCCTTCTTACATGTACTAGGTAAAATTGTGTTTATATGTGTCTGATGTTGTGAGGGAGACATACTTAGTGTGTATGTAATTGTTAACAGAACAATAAACTTGTTGCAGTTTATAATTTGTTTGTTTGTTTAGATATATGTTATAATGACCTCACGACTAAATATGAATAATATCCTATTCATATATGGAAAATTGCGGGATACAAAACAAAAAACACTGAAATCTTAATGGTGAAAGGATAGATGACACTCGGTGACATTTTCAAAATAGAACAAAAAAATCTTGAGCTTTAATATTGGCATCACTTTGTTACCAGTGTAAAAAACTTAGGAGCCCACACATGGGTAGGCAGAACGAAACCAAACTTGGCATAAACCTATATTTGAAATGATGCTTAGAAAATGCACGATTACATTTACAAGCTAGACATTGCCGCCATTACTTATACACTTAATCATATGAAAAAGCATGTCCAATATGACCAGAAAATACAAAGGTAAATGGAACAAAATGTGGCACTGACATTTATTGTGATGATATGGAGTAAATACTCATGAGACAAAGTTTCTACTAATACATGGTTAAACAAAGCAATGGAACAGCACTTCTTCATCTTTGAAGTCAGCATGAGGCCTTCAACAATGAGATTTACTTATACCTCATAGTGAATATGAAAAAGAAAGGAAATAGGGTAAATGTTAAGGAGACAACATCCCATCTTCAGGTTAAAATGGCTCAGAACAAAGCATCTAGGGGTCACACCAAATAGCAAGCCCTAAATGGCCCCAAAAAAGGTAGAACAGTCAAGTAAATCAATGGACACAACCTACATCCAATAACCCAAATATCAAGAAACTAAAAAAGGTTTTTGTATGCCAAACCAATATTATTCAGGGGTGATTGGTATGAGCACTACCATAAATCCAAGGCAACAAACAACTAGAAGTGGTGCAATCAGAAATTATGGCTATCCCCACACTTCCCTGTTTGACACAGAATACAGAGTTCCACTTACAAGCTCACATGTGTCAAAATTTACATCTTGGGGTCTCTTGTTTGCACCAAGGCCAATATCTAAAATCTGAAAGCTTATTGCGCATCTGCAGACTATTTGCAACAGTTCTATTACAAAATGAAATCCAAAAATGTAGGAGTTCCACTTACATATGTGATCGACAACTTGGGGCCTCTTGTTTGCACCAAGACCAATATAAAAAAATCTATATGCAACAATTCTATACAAAATTAAATCCATTAATTCAAAAATGTTAGATTAGTTCAACTGAAAAGCTCATGTGTCAAGATAGACACCTTGGGGCCTCTTGTTTGCACCATGACCAATATCAAAAATCTGAAAGCTAATTACACATCTGCAGACTATATGCAACAATTCTATAACAAAATTAAATCCATAAATTCAAAAATGTCGGAGGAGTTCCAATGACAAGTTGACATATGTCAAAATCGACATCTTGGAGCCTCTTGTTTGCACTAAGACCAACATCAAAAAGCAGAAAGCTTACTGCGCATCTGCAGACTATATTCAACAATTCTATAATAAAATTAAATCCATAAATCTAAAAATGAGGAAGGAGTTCCACTGACAAGGTTCATCTAACAGACGGACAGACAGGGGGACAGACGGACAGAGACCAAAACAATATCCCCACATTTTCTTCAGAAAAGTGAGGGGATAAAAAGTTCTGAAAACATGTACATTTGCTGTATCTTGATGACCATTGGCTACACTCTTATAGCCATCTCACACACTAAACCAATATTATACCAGTATATACAAGTAGTAACAATTGTGTTCTACAAGATGCACAAACATAAATTTTAAAATGATGCAATGTTTTAACAGTTAAATCTTCAAAATATTCTATATATTAAACAAGTTGCAAAGTCAGTGCTTAAGGCTATGAAGCACCTGGTTTTATGGAGGATTTAGAAATTGCACAAAGATGGCAATTGTCCGGTCCCCTGACACATGAAGTGAACCTGTTGGTTCTGGAAAAATGGTTTAAAGGAGTTATTTAAAAGATTGAAAGAGGGGGCATTTGTGTTACATATTACAACACGTCCATTTTAACTGGCCTGACCAAAATGGTCAGCGGTCGGAGTGAGCCATTGGGATCACTGATTGTCCGTTATCTGTCTGCCCCTTAGCTTTTACACTTTCAGCATCTGCTTTGAAACCACTGAAGAAAATGCAACCAAACTTTACTGGAATGATGTATGGAAGGTCATTTACAAAAAGTGCACATGTTGCTCGGATATTATAAAATACATTGCCGTCAGCTATCATTGGATCCTGTATGAAAAGCATCATTATCATCATCTGCTCTGAAACAATTGAAGCAAATTTAACATATCTGGATATGGAGTAAATGCACATCAGACAATGTATGGAAGGTCCTTACAAAGATTGACATTTATGCCAGGTCCGACAAAAAACATGGAACATAGTTTCAACTTTGGACCTTATGAGAAAATTTTATTTTGATAATCTCCACTGAAACCACTGGTTCAAGTTCAACTAAACTGAATTTGAATGATGTATGGAAGATTTTTTAACAGATATTTTGATCAGATAAAAAAAAGCATTACCTCAGGCATGGAACATAGTTGAACTTTTGACCCTTTGGGAAAATCATATTTTGATAATCTCCACTGAAACCACTGAAGCAAATTCAACTTAAGTTTACAGGAAAGGTGTTTTGGAATTCCTTCATAGATAGTTTTCATTTCATTTTGACCTGACAAAAACATGGTATAGTTTAACATTGGACCCTATGGATAAAATCATCATTTTTATCATCTACTCCGTAACTATTTCAGCAAATTTAACTAACTGAACTGGAAAGATGCTTGTAAATAACAAACATCTTTTGTTTACAGGTACCTATGATATGAAATTTCTGGCATCAGTTCCCTCAGATAACTTTGACCTTATTTCAGTGGTTTTAAAATAAATGAAAGTCTGACATTCAAGTCATTTCCTGAACGATAGTACTTTACCACGTATGTGCCACATCTTTGAGCTTAATGTTTCAGTGACTTTGTTCATTTTATAGTCCCAAAAATTTTAGGTGACACAAGTATCTGACTCGTCTCCAGTGGTTGAATAAATTGTATTTAGTCAATTATTTTGGTTCTGGTGTATGGATTAGTTATAAGATTTTAGCATCACATTCCTTAGCACTTTATGGACTAACCTGATTCACTATTAGAGGGTCACATTGCAATTTTGTACATATTTGCGAGTAAATTATATTTTCATGGAGTTTGTTTCATTTCATTTCTGTTGTGGGCCATAGTTGTCGTGTTTCGCTTGACTATGTCTGCTGTTATTTTGTGTCAGCATTGGTCAGAGTGTAGACAGATGCACATCAAATATTATCCACCTACAACATACATAACCCACATAATTTCCAAATGTTGATAATGGCTCATATATCTCTCTTCTTCAGATTTCCATTCGCAGCTTAGCCAAAAATGAGATGAAACAAAGCAAAAAAGAACATGGGACTTAATTTCAGCACATACACTCCTTTCAGAAAAAACAACAACTTTGATTACCACACAATCTTAACGAGAGAAGTTTGAAACATGTCTATTTATATACAAATCAAAGATAATAGACCATGAACCAAACCACTCTAACAAAATGTCTTGAAGATTGCCATCAAATTACCATTTTACTTGTAATTCTCACCTATGTACTGCCTAAAGGACTTGTTTTTACATTTAATACCCCCATTGGGATTTATGTCCCTATTAAATACTGTAGAAATTGACAATTCACTCAAGAAATAGCATTTTGATAACAATGATTTTTCAAAACTTTATGTTTAATCCAAAAACAAAAAAAAAAAAAATAAGCATACAATTCATATTTCAGGAATTTCTTGAACATTGTATGTTTTGAAATTCCTCTAGGGAAGTAATTATACCCTGCCCCAAAGGAGGGGGTATACTGTTTTACCTCTGTCCGTCCGTCCGTCCGTCCATCCGTCTGTCCATCATTCCGTCTGTCACACATTATTTTCGTCGCATTTTTTTCTGCACCTGCATGTCACAGCTACTTGATATTTGGTATGGTACTTCAGTATGGGTCCTATACTGCACTTCCCTTTTTATACGACCGCAAAAATTTTGCGGTCGTATATTGGTATGGTGTTGGCGTCGTCGGCGTCTGTGGACAGCATAACTTTGCTTCTAGTGGACGGATCTTTATGAAATTTTAGTATGATGTATCTTGGCACACGCGTAAACAGAGGTTTTAATTTTGAGTTGATGGCCCCGCCCGTTTTAGAAAAAGGGGCCAAAAAGGGGTGAAATTGGGTGTTTTCACATTTTTGACTGTAGAATCTTTATTAATTGTTGGATTTTGATGGGTTTTTTTTCAGTGTGCTCCTGAGGAAATTTCCAATCTGGAGTATGCCAACGGATTTCACGTAGCATGTACCGCTCACGAGATAAATGGGGCCCAACAGGGGCAAATCTCAAAAAAATTAATTTTTTTATTTTTAGTCCGATTTTGATGCAGTTTTTTTCAATGGATTCCTTGTGAAAAATTAATATGGCGCTCAGCTATTAGATTTTTGATAACTTGTTTCCTTTCCCAGCTATGAGGGGCAGAATGGGGCCAAAATTGCGAATTTGCAGATTATGTAGAATTTTTATTTTTTATCGGATTTCGATGGGATTTTTTTCTTTGGATTCCTCTTGATCTAAGCTTTCAG
>MJUU01024200.1:9066-23159 GCA_002080025.1 Modiolus philippinarum
CGTTCGAAATACTAGGTATACCGCATTTTTGTTACTATCGCGTGCCATGTGTGTTAGTAAAAAGTTCATTACCGACAAATTATATATTTTTTACTTGTTGTGTGGTAAGCTGTGTTATGTTAAAGTTCGGTACGACAAAGTCTAATTCTTCTTAACTGTTGTCTGGTAAGGTGTTATGTTATGTTCTGAACGACAAAGTCTGCATTTTTTACTTCTTACAAATACAGTGAAACCTGTATAAGCCAAACCCCTCTGGGACTGACGAATTTGTTCGGTTTAGGCCTGTAGGTGTCCGGTTTAAAACGGTTCAAAATATATAGAGTAAAAATTGACAAAAAGGGTATTCATATCATGTTTGGCTTAAACAGGGTTTTGGTTTAGTCAGGGTTCGATGAAAAAAAAACAGTTTTCACTGTAGTTTGGTAAAGTGTGTTATGATTATGCTCGATAAGACTAAGTTTACATCTTCTAATCAATGTGTTATGTTTAAGTTTACATCTTCATAGCAGTTATGTGGTAAGGTGTTTTATTCTTAAGATAGATGGGGTGTCTTGGTTTCTGACATAAGAACTTTTAAAAAATTTATGCATTGTACAATGAAATTTTGAGCAATACAGTACAAATATATGCAAAAAATTATTTGGGCGTCCCGGATATGTCAAAAAAGAAATAGAGTTTTAAAGATTTGTCAAATTTGTTTTTTTTCACAAGTTTTACAGTAGAATCACGTGGGAAATAGGCAGACATAAAATATTTTCGAAACTTTGTATATGTTTATTTATTAGCACGATATGGAATTTAAAAAATATAAAAAAGATATGTAACGGACCTTTTGAAAAAGTTATTTCATGAAACAAATGAAGATTGGTCAGTAATTCAAGGAAGGAAGGAGAACTTTATTAAAGTAATTTGTGACCCAAAAGTATAAAGAAACATATTTTTGGAAAAAATATAATAAATGTGTTTTGTTAAAATGCTTTTTACAAATTCAAAAGAGAATTAGGATCAACTACCTTGTTTTTTTGACAAACTTAGAAAATTTGACTTGTTCCACGGTTTGCCAGTATAGGATTATCTCTCTATGATAAAATTTTTCGAATTTTATGCAAATATGCAGTATCACTCAAACAAACTTTATACTTATTGTCATTTTTAATCAAATTATAGTTTTAAAGATATGCAATATCATTTAGACAACATTGTCATTGAATTATTGACTTTTTGCTTAAATGCGCTAAAAAGATGCTCAATTTTAGATACCCCAACTACCATAAGCTCAGTACAACTCAGTTTCCATGTTTTATCTGTTGAAATGTGTATTACAAGTTTACATCTTTTCAACTAGGTGTTTAATGTTTAGTTCACACCTTTTTTTCCTGTTGTAATGTTTCAGTTCGGCAAGATTGAGTTTACATCTTTTTACATGTTGTCTGGTAAGGTACATCTTCAGTTATGCAGTAAGGTTTTTTATATTTAAGTTCAGTACGACATTTTACTTAATTTTACCTGTTGTATGGTAAGGTGTATTATGTTTTAGTTCGATACGGCAAGGTTGTAATGTTTTAGTTCGGCACGACTAAGTTCATATCTTTTTACAAAATGTAACTGTTGTCTGGTAAGGTGTGTTTTGTTTAAGTTCGCTGCTTAAGTTCACATCTTAAGTTATGTTGTGAGGTGTTCAATATTTAAGTTCAGTACGACACAGTTTACATGTTTTTACCTGTTGTATGGTAAGGTGTATTATTATGTTTTAGTTCGGTATGACAACTTCGGTCCTCAAAGTTTACATCTTTTCACGTAGTTGTGCAATGTTTTAGTTCACACCTATTTTCCTTCTGTAACGCTTTAGTTACTACGATTACACTACGATAACAACTTTTACCTGCGTTACCTGTTTTCTGGCAAGCAAGAGTGTTTTGTTTCAGTTTAGTACGACAAAGTTTACATCTTTTTACCTATTGTCTGATAAGATGTGTTAAAGTTGTATCTTTTTACCTTTTGTCTGGTAAGGTGTGTTTTGTTTAAGTTTAGTACCATCATACTATTGTCTGTTAAGGCTTGTTATATTTAGTTCGAAACTACGAAGTTTAAATCTTTTTGCTTGTGGTCTAATAAGGTGTGCTTTGATTAGGTCTGGTACGACAAAGTTCTCATCTTCTTACCCACTTTTATGCTCAGTTGAGTTATGTTTTAGTTCGGTGCGAAAAGTTAACACTTTTTACATGTTGTCTGGTAAGGTGTGTTATGTTTAAGTTCGGTAAGACAAATATGAAAAAGAAAGGAAATTGGGTAAATGTCAAGTTGACAACATCACATCTCCAGGTTAAAACGACCCAAAACAAAGTATCTAGGGGTCACCGTACGGTCTTCAACACAGTTAGGAACCTCACAACATATAGCAAGCCCTAAATGGCCCCAAAAAGTTCACATCTTTCACCAGTTTTCTAGTAAGGTGTTATGTTTATGTCCAGTACGACAAAGTTCACATCTTTTTGCCTGTGATCTGGTAACGTGTGTTATGTTAAAAGTCGGCACGACAAAGTTCTTCGCATATTCTTGCCCATGGTCTGGCAAGGTGTGTTATGCTTTTTTCTTTTGTATCTCGTTTTTTTTTTTATTTAGGCCTAATTTTTCATATCCTTATCTTTGACAGGGCATATGGTATACCGACGTCCATTCGTTCTTCAATCTATCAGTCCAGCCACACGTTCCTGGATAACCCTTTGCTGAAAGTCCTCAATTCCCCGACCCATTATTTTGAAAATTATAGATTATCTTTAAAAATGTCGGGATTCCCAACATTAAGCCATACAGTTTTACTACTGATGATAAGTTGAAATGAACGATATATGCCGACAGTCCTCAGAAGTGGTTCCAAAGGCTGCTAAATCGTCTTGAAAACCTTTAAGGTGGGTCACTTCTCAAGTGCAGAATTTAACGAATTTTATATTAATAGGTTATTGTTAGAACATTGTCTATAGATAATTATGAGCGAAAAATATCGATATGTCAGTGCGCTCAGTTTTTTAGTGTTAAGCGTTTGAAATTTTGGCGGGAAACCAAACCCCTCTGATTTTCCATTGACATTTCATTGAGAAAATGGCCCTTTAAACCATCATGACGGGATATGAAGAATTTTATAATTCTTTGTCACATGCCTTCTTGGAATGTATTCAATCAAATTTTGAACGAAAAAATGGTGGTCAGTGTGCATACAATTTTATACATCAGCAAACGAACACCGAAGCAAGAACGAGGAAAGGGGAGTTCCAAAATCATAAATCCAAAATCACGGCAATTCAAATCCAACACGAATTGAGACAGTATTACAATGACAAAACAAATAAAGAAAAATGAACAAGAACGCCACATACTAAAGCACCACCAGTGTGAACCGCTATACAAACTGAGGTATCATCAGGCACTCTGGAATGATAAGCATGATATGCTCCACGAGTGGCATTTTAATGAATAAATAAAGAGATATAGAGTAAATGTACATGGGACAAAATCCCTATAAATACAAAGTAAGATTAAACAAATGGAACAACTCTTACATTATTGTTCTTCATCTAGAAGTCACCTTGGTGCCTTCAAAAAGAGCAAACATTCTTACCTCATAGTAAGTTCAAGACGGCCCCTAACACCGTTTGAGCGGATTTCACTTGCAAAATGATGATCATCAACGCCACATCCATGTCCACTGATTTACATTCTTTTTGTCATTGATGCCGGGTCGTCAACAAGCATAACATATCATGTAAAGTACTTTTACAAACACTGTCATCCATTGCCCGACAAAGGGACCTATAGACAATTCAACATATAAACGATTACAAGGAACTCATCGAACGAATTCTAAGAAACTTTGAAAGTAAAATCGGGAGTTATGGGTATTATATATCTACAGATATCAAGACAAATAGCTTAATTTTACAAAACAAAAAAGCCAAATGTAGAGTTTGTCTGTCGTGCAGTGTGGATTCTGTAAAAAGAAACCCCTGCTTGAGGTGCTCTTTATTTTGTCAGTTAAGGTGTACTTCTCACATGATACATTAGCAAACAAATACTGAAGCAAGAACGAAGAAAGAGGGGATTCTAAAATCATAAATCCAAAATCACGGCAATTCACATCCAACACGAATTGTGACAGTATGATAAGGACAAAACAAACAAAACTGAACAAGAACGCCACACAACTAAAACACTTGTATTGTGAACCCTATAAAAAGTGAGGTATCATCAGGTGCTCCGAAAAGGTAAGCATGATCTGCTCCATGCGTGGCACCCGTCATACTGCCAGTGAAAAGTCCGGTTTTGTCACAGTCCGGTAACAAACTCTTGATCTACCCAAAGATATTTGTTGTCATTTGTGAAATAGAAACATTGTAACGGTCTGTCAAATCGTGGTGACGACCGTAAAACTTCTGTAGTGACAATTGCAACAGTGACTGAACATACCCTTGATGTATAAGTTTTTGAGACAGTAATTTCGCTCTGTTGACAAAATCGCTGTAAAAACTTCAGGCACGGCAAAAGCGAATGAGTTGTGAAATGTACACGCCATATGCCGGAGATGTGGGAATATTACTGCTCAAAAATTGGAAAGTCACTATTGGAAAGTCGAAATCATCATGCTTGTCGTAAAGTTTTGTTTTCAAACGTCCAGAGTTGTCAATGTAGAGGTATAGGTCCAGGCATGATGCTGACGATGGTGTATCAGTGGTCTCTTTAATTCCGAGTTCATTTGGGTATATAAGATGAAGGTTGGCTTTCAAATGAATGGACTATTAAAGTTCAACATACTAGTATTTGGCTCTCTTGTATTGTCTTGTATTAAGCTTTTAGCAGATTCCTTACCTTTTACTTCCAACAGGGTTGTTATTGGGAGGGGCATTGGCAAAATTGTAATCTATAAACTGCACATCTTAATTCTATATAAAATACAATGAAAAACTGAATGAGGCAAGGGTTAGTCAAGTACTGGTGGCATGAAATGACTATCAAGTCAGAATTCAGTTTACAACTTAGATGAAAAATATTCTTAAATCTTCAACACTCCAGAATTCAAAATGTTGTCTTTCCTTAAATTACACATAAAAGGGGACAGGCTACAGTCATAGCCTAAAGAACATTCGACATGGGCAGCTACTTATAAATTAACTGTGTAATAAATCAGCCTTTTCATATAGTTATTTGAAGAGTTGATTTATTTTCACAATAATTACAGTTTCATCTTTCGCAAAATTTTAACCGTCGGAATAATTTTACACTGTTTATTTTTAAATGTGAAAAGAAATTTTTAAGTACATGAGGCTTTCAAGAGCCTCTACATAATCTACGTTATATGCTGCACTATGCCCTATACTAACCTATGTTGCCTGCTGCCAGCAATCTTGGATGAAGTACCATCATTAACATCATAAACTTTGAAAGGTCTTTTGTGACCCTTTTGTTATATTTGTTCTAATTGGTTCATTGGATTCAGAGGAGATTCTAAAAAAAGGGCTCAGTTTAAAACTATGTTCCCCGTTGCGGCCATCTTGGAGAAGATACCAAAATAAAATTTACAAACTTTAAAGGGGACATCCAAAGGACTTTTCTGATCAAGTTCCAATTGGCTTACAGTTTCATTACGCATAGGGGCCCTATGTTAAACTGTGTTCCCCACTGGCGATCATTTTGGATGAGGTACAAACATAATAATCACAATCTTTGAAAAAAACACCTACAGCTGTAATGTCAATTGTGACCAAGTGTGGTTCCCATTGAATCAGTAGTTTCAGATGAGAAGGTCTTTGAATGCATTTCCCATAGGGTCCCTACTTTAGAGGTACGAACATAAAAATCACAAATTTCAAAGGGGACGCCCCAAAGACTATTTGGACCAAGTTTAGCTCTGTAGTTTGAGAGAAGGTTTTTGTTTTAGTTATGTACATAAGTTTGTACATACGTCCTCAACAGTGTTTGTTTCCTTTATGTTTTTTACTTTAAATCTTTTGCTGTTTGCCATGTTTTAAACATGTAGTCATTAATGCTGAGATATCATTATTGACAAATTTATAAAAACCACATAACCAAAGAAAATAAAAACAAAATAAGACATCGACCAGTGCAAATCGATATGTCTATTATTAGAGCTTGCTCTATATTTTTGCCATATTGTCGAGGGATTATCATGAATAATATCACACATTCTCCTCAGATAAATTCCGGAATATTCAAATGTAAATAAAATCATTTCTGTTTATAATGAGCTTATATATATCAAATATTACATAAATTACCATAGAAATAATATAATAATGAAGAGATCTACAATAAAGTATTCAAAGAAGTACTTACCTCAAACAACAGAGAAGATGAAGGTATGTCGTTTCATGGTGGGTCTTTTTGCAATTTTGGTTAATTATAAATTAAGGCTTTCAAAATTTTCAATCATACGATCATTAATACATATCAATCTCTGGAAAAAGAAAAAGTTTTGAAGTTTCGGTGCGAACTTAATTGGCTGAAGATTCATTTTTACATAACACTGAGACAAATATTTCCTTTCACTGTCAATAGCAATTTCTGTTAATTGCTATTAATGGAAGGAAATGTTGACGCCGTTTTAACCAAAATTTTCTTTACCAAGTCAAGACCGTTGACCATTCTCCGGTTAATTTGCAACAGATTTGTCGATTTGCCCTTTTGATTTCGGTCCTCGGCAATTCTTCCCAGTAATTACCCTAATGAAGTATGTTATTTATAACTGGAATAAAACAAACAATTTAATATATTCAGTATCTTGCAATACCCAGACAGCTACTAAAATGACATGTTTGTCTCTTGAAAATAATTTGCAAGATGATAGAATTTTTAATCGACAGTATGTTTGTCGAATCTGAAGGTCGAGTTTCTCAACAATCAATTGGGGTTCCTAGGGGAACTAACTATATGCTGCTTTAAGTTTACCTTTTTCTTTACTCGTATGAGGCCAAGTAACACGAAGAAAACAAAAGAATTTAGTGAAGTGCTTTTGTTTCAACTTTCGCTACATAGACAACGAACTTTCTCTTAATAAGAAAAAATACAACGGATTTATCCCAATGAGCTTTAATTAAATAAAGTACTGATAAACTTCAGCTTAGTACCTAGATATTTTGTTGTATATTGGCAACGATAGACGTTTGACATCTAAGCTATTTAACAAGTGTGATGATGTTTGACTTCAATTTTAACCCGATTTTGAACTTTCCTTTTCTTAGCAGCAATATACCCATTTCTCCAGCCTATGGAGTGTACATTGCACAGTTGACTTGTAACTGTCGGGCATGTAATTTGTGCTGTGATTTTTTATTTTAGAGAGCAAAAACACTGTCCCAAAAGCCGCTTAACCAGGGATTTGTTCAGCCTATGTAAATTTCATCCCTCAAGAAATTCTACGGCCGTCACCATAGCATCATTGAAAGATATGGCGTGGCGGTGTCCCAAAGTGGACATTTTCAGCTACATACACGTCTTTGCGGATTTAACTATACTGATTTTGACTTTTTCCTAGATTGACTCACTGACAGTGTGATGGGTGCTGTTAACAGAGCAGGACATACTCACCCTTCCGGAGAACCCGATGTCACTCTTAGTTTCATGTGAGATCACAATACCAGTGCCTTGGTTTTGAATGTTCTGTTTTTATTTCTGCGTTTTAAGCTGTCCATCGTCGCTGTGTTCTATTTTTAGAGATGTCTTTGGACTTCAACCTTTGTAATTAACAATAATTTGTTACTTCAGTATTCTACTGCCGTTGTTTCACAAGAATCTTTTAATTATTTGAAGTAAAGTGCGTGTTTAGCCAATAAAAGTAAAGTAGTGACAGCTAGTTTTACTATTGATAGATATCCAAAATAACAGATAAATCACACAGGATTAATTTAGATTTTATTAGGTTCTCAGATGGAAATGCTGTTTCCTCTATCGTCCGCAAATTTATTCTCCTGATCCAAGTTTTCTCTGGCCAAAATTCTTGTTTTCAGTCAAAATGGTTGCCATGTTTTCCCATTATTATTATGTACAGAGTGGAGAACTTTCGAAAACAAAAATTGACTGGGCGCATTATTCAGAGCGTTTGACACTGCCTTCTGACGAAAAGAAGCAATTAAAGGATATGGAGTAACTGCACATGAGACAAAGTCTGTATAAATATATATTAAAACTAAGCAATGGAACAACGCTTTCATTTATCTTCTTTATTTTCAAAACAATATATACCTCACTGATTGTGTGACGGGTGTTTCTAGTGGAGCAGGACATGCTTACCCTTCCGGAGCACCTGATGTCACTCCCGGCTTTCATGGGAGTTCACACTATGAGTGCCTTAGTTCTTAATGTCGTTCTTTTCTTATTTCCGTCTATTGTGGCTGTCTCACGTCTTTGTTTTGTCTTTGTTTTTCTATGTTGCCGTTTTTGCCATGTCTTTGGACTTCGATTTTTGTAATCATCACTTCCTTTGTTCCTTCGGTATTCTACTGCCGTTGTTTTGATGCCACCATAAAACCTTAAACAATGAGCTTTGCTGATACTTCATAGTATGTTCAAGACGACCCTAGCAACGGTTTGAGCGGGGAAAATATAGCGATAAAAAGCCATGATTTACGGGAGATTAGAAAACATCAGTCATGATGACTATTCTTGGAATCGTTAAAAAATCAAAGGCAGTAAATATTCTCACATCACCAAGTGAGTACTTTCCAATATCATTAGCAGTTTTGTCATTAGAGTCAACAGAAGATAATTTTTGTCACAAAAACTTAAATGTCAAAACTATAATACTTGCAGTTTTCACTTTTGAAGTTTTACGTTTGTAATAATGATTTACAAAACATTGCAGTGTTTAATTCTCACTCTAAACAAAAGCGCTCTTCCGTCGCTCGGCTGAAACAGGTATTAGTAGAGACTTTGTCTCATCTATAGTAGGGTGCCCAAGAGACGATTTTTCTGATTTTGGGTTAACGGAATAACACACACCTGTATTATACATGTTTGGAAAAAGAATACCATGTTGCATCGAAATGACGATGTCGTACAGATTGAAATTGGTCACATTTTATTTTAGATGGGGTCAAAGGTCGGCTCCTTAAATTTTGAAAATTTTTGATGCATTTTAAAGTGAGCTAAACTGCAACGAAATTTAAGTATTATTTTATTGGGGTAGTTCTTTAGTTTTACTTTTTTAAATGATTTGTCTCAACAAGTTTCAAAGTTGGCATTTGGTTTAACAGGCCCGTCATTTTGAATATTTGCACCTCCGTGATATGAGGGGTGCTTTCGGATATAAAGAACTGTGAATTTCTGACTTTTATTGGAGTATTCTTTAAAGGAAAGCTTGAATTTAATTTTAAAACGAACTGCTGAAAATAAACTAACTTTTGGCGAAATAAATCATGCTTTTGTTATTGGTATAAATAAATAAATTTTCCCCAAAAAACACACATTGACATAAATCTTAACAAGACCGTTCCCACTGAAACAAAACCCAATGATATTATCTTAAATGATATGGAAAAGCGATTTTAAACGTGAAAACGAACACATGTGCTTGGAAAATCAAAACACAAGCAATGCAAAATTGTCACTAGATTCCCGCAATTTAACTAGACTTGGGCTTGTCAAGTTATTTTGATTTACTACTATTTTGTACCCCTACTACAATATCGAGGGATGAGATTGTAAAAAATCACACTTCAGTGTTATCATCATTTGGCATAAAAGCTAATGATGAAAACAATCAACTCCCTTACATCTACTGGGTACCTAAACNTATTTTGACAAGAAATGATTAGAGTTATCTCTCGTTGTACACTTAAAAGAACATGACCAATTGGCACAGTCTTCACATCGACTAAAATTTGAAAGCTTTACGCAAATTTCGGCTTTTTAATTGTTGATTTCTCTTTAACGGTGAACATTACATCCATGATTTTGGAGCATATGTACAATTCGTAAAAGTACTTTCGTTTAAGTTAGAATTTTTCAGAAATAAAGCATACTTATATCGCATTAATTGAAAAGTCGTTATTTTAGACTAGAATTTACCCCGACATTAATACCGATAATTAAAAAAACCAGTCACAAATAGCTTGCATTCTATGATTCAAATAAATATTTCAGGTCTTGACTTTATCGTGAATAACTTTTTATTAGAATATAAGAGAGTACTACAATTTTCTATAACTTTTAAGATACCATATCCCAAGCACTGTTTTAGGGTACCCTTAAAAAAGGAGAAATTAGAGAAATCGTGACCACAGGAATTTCTCCGACAGCTAAAAATTTGAAATTTAATAGTTGTTTTATCATTTAAAACAAAAATTAGCCGTGTGTGATTCTGTAAACCCAAACTCGAAAACTAAGCGTCTTTTTGGACCTTGGGCACGCTACTCTACTCCATATCCTTGCATTGTATTAAAAAAAGACATACATTTAATGCCGTAGATTCAGAAATGATAACAAGACTCACAAACTCCCAACTTAAACGTAACATTGGAGTCTTAATTTGCAGTCCGACGGGTGCAAGCATTGAGAAGATCTAATGGTTTTTGTATTAGACAACACCGTTGTAGCTGTTTCTTTTCGGTGCGGTATTCGGACATAATTCATTTTAGTATGTTCTCATTGTTTTGGTGGCCATATAATAAGCGTTTAACAATTAGTTTTAGAATTTTATATGTGTTAAATGATCTCATTTTTTCACATTCACAGAGCTGCTGACGTCTTTGTATTCAGACAATCAGTCGTAACTTCGGTGCACTATTGTAACCGGAAATATTTTTACTTATAAGTAAACGCTTAATTCATTCATTTTTTTTTAAATGTACAGATTAGCATATGATTTTATTCGTCTCACTGAAATTTGTAAAAACTTCACCAAAATAGCGTGAAAAAGGATCACACAAGCAAACAATTAAACATATGGCACCCTAACAAATGTTGGCAAAAATCAAGTTATTGTTAGCAAGGCTTTCAAAACTTTACCAAGTATGGTGCCTATATATGGTGTTGTCAGGAGCTTTGATGGTTTTTTGTCTTTAATTTTTCCAAACCTTTTTCATTCTTTTTTTACCAGAACTAATGTTCCCATTTCTGTCTTGATTTTGTTATATCTACATTTGATATTAATACACCTCCTTCATTTCTTTAACGAGGCTAATACAATACAAATATGAATCATTTCTATTTACTCAGAAATGACAAAAATAGCAAAAATTGTCCCTTATTCTTGACCCTTTTTTCAGAATTCTGTGAACGACTTTGGCTTATGAAAATATAAAAAATAAGATTTCAATAATTTTGAAAAAAATGTTCAATTATTTGATCAAAATAACGATCAAAAAGGCTATGCGAGAGGGAGATACTCCTTAGGTTTTAGCAGAATTTCTGAATGATGAAGGTTTCCATATTAATCCGTTTTCGAGCACTGGCTACTGGTTTGGTGAATATCTTCGGGGACATAGTTGGGACGAAATGTTGTTATTCAACATTTCTTCTGATTATTTTTTTTCTACTTATTATGTTACCCAAGACAAGGCCAGGGTGATATCTTGTTATTCTACGTTTCTTATTACTCTTTTTTTTATTTGGACCATTATCTATATGTTATAAATTTCCAATATAGCCGCCAATTTACGTTAAAAATCTGAGAATGAAATATTTAAAGAACAGCATTGCAGAATTTGTTCATATTTTGTGTAAATATTCAGTAACATAAGACAAAGAAATTCATGCGAAGAAAAATTAAAAAATGGATGCTATAATTAAGATGGCCGCAAAATACATAAAAAAATCCAACGTTGTTCGATTTCGATGAAAATTGATTCGTAGGTAGATTTTGAGGCTGCAAATGAGATGGAATCATGTAATTAGTTGTCTGTGTTGACATCGGCTATTGCTTGCAAATCTTGTTCTATTTGCTTTTGTTTTACCTTACTATATATTTACATAAAAGAATGAAAGAATATAAAGTATATACTCATTAGGCAAAACCCTACGTCGACAGGGTAAAAATATATTGACATGTGATATTGAAATTATCGCACAAATACCACAACAAATAGAGAAATGTAGTCTGCATTTATTTGAATTTTCCTAAAAAAAATTGATGGTAAAAAAATTGGTGGAAATCATAATTTGATTTTCCTTTCGTACCCTATAGATGTTGTTCTGACTTTTCCAGTAAACTGACAAAGGTGGTTTATTACCAGTAAGAAAACAATAGCCATTAAGCATATTTTTCAGATTCTCCATGTGTTCCTATCAGTAGTTCTTGTGAACAGTGCAACTTTGTCTACCACTGCTCCTGGGCCATGCACAGTTCCTCCACCAGAAGATATAGTCAATGATTCAATTCCGAAGCCGCCTGTGATTAGAAGACCAGTGCCAAGGTCAGTAGTTTACAATGTTTTAAAAGTCACCCACCTGTTTGTATCAAACTGTTGTTATCTCCCTCTTGCAAACCAATGACAATAGTTGGCATTTTGGTAAAAAGCTTAGATTGTATTGGTTGTTTGTTCTTTCAGCAGTTATACATCTCTTAGTGTTGCGATTTGTGTGGTTGCCATCAACTTTGCGATAAGCTACATTTAAACGGTAATTTTGGCGTATTTATAAGCGGTTAAAAATTGCATCAAAACTTTTGAAACATTTTTATTGATTGTGTTCATATACCGGAAGTTTGAATTTGACTTTTTTCAGAATTGAGAGGGTGGAAAAATCAGGCATGTTACAAACCAAAACTAACCGTTCGCGTTTCCATTTGCCACCAAGCAACAGAAACGCTGTTTAAATGTTTTTCCATATTTATTCACATTTTAACACAATTTCATGTAATATTTGTCGGAAACGCACAAAAATACTTATTGGAGTTGGAGCTAGGATGACATCAAAAACTTGACATGAATAATGTCTGGTAAAGTTTTGAAGTTAAATAACGTCAATGAGATATTGAGATAAAAAAAAATGAATATAAATGTCAATTGCGAAGCAAGCATGAAAATTGGGGTATTACCAAAATTACCGAACAGAGTTGGGAAGAGCAAAAGACACAAAAGACACAAAGATAAATCAGATGGAAACCACCGGAAAACTTGTCGACATGAACATTTAAATAAACATTCTTATTCAAGTCGTTCCTTGTCTTTCAAGTTTTAAAATTCCTATATTCTGCATTTCTTTTGGTTCTTAAATCTTATATCAACATGATTCTTTCAATTCTATCTAGTTTCTAGAACAACATCTTAGAGACTTAGCCATCTGCGGGCAATTTAAGAACATTTTTTATGAGTTGAGACTTTAAATATGTTAAAAATGGCCATAATTTATGGAATGGGTATTCCATTTAATATTGTTAGTGAAAATAAAATCAGAAAACTAGAACGGGACTTATATTATTTACGTAATTTTGGATATTGACAGGATATTGTACACTAAACAGGCTTTGGATCCAATGACCTTCAGATTTTTTTTTCACGTATACTGGCCTTTCACTTATACCGCCGCTGTCTACTGGAATAAACATAATGACTCTTCACCAAACCCTTTAGGAAGTTTAAAGTTTTTACTTTAATTTTTCTTCAACAGTGTGGCAGAGTTTTTCAATCAAACTAGCCTTTTTGAGGTAGCCTGAAGATCAAAGGCGAACACTCTTATGACCCATCTTTCTGCAGAACACTTTGCCCTATTCGTTTCTTTTCCGAGATAGTGGTCTAGAAGTTCACGTTGAAAACCTCATGATGACTTCAAGATGAATAACAATAAAAGTGTTGTTGAATTGCCTGTTTACCATGTATTTGTAGAGACTTTGTTTCATGTACATTTACTCCATATTTTTTCATTAGTAGTCTACCTTTCTAACGTGGCTCTTGTTAAGATTTCGTCAACCAGTATAATACTCGATAACCATACATTTCGCACATGCGCAAATGATATCGGAATTTGAGTAAACGGGATGAAAAACAACAATGTTTTTAATTTTCGTCGTCCTAGCTTATGAAGGAAATAAAGGTTAAGAACAGTTTTTAACTAAATCATGCCGTTCAGACACGCAAATGTGTATTGTT
>MJUU01024200.1:23595-62584 GCA_002080025.1 Modiolus philippinarum
TTTTCATTCAAACTAGCCTTTTTGAGGTAGCCTGAAGATCAAGAGCGATCACTCTTATGACCCATCTTTCTGCAGAACACTTTGCCCTATTCGTTTCTTTTCCGAGATAGTGGTCTAGAAGTTCACGTTGAAAACCTCATGTTGACTTCAAGATGAATAACAATAAAAGTGTTGTTGAATTGCTTGTTTACCATGTATTTGTAGAGACTTTGTTTCATGTATATTTACTCCATATTTTTTCATTAGTAGTCTACCTTTGTTAAGATTTCGACAACCAGTATAATACTCGATAACCATACATTTCGCACATGCGCAAATGATATCGGAGTAAAACAACAATGTTTTTAATTTTCGTCGTCCTAGCTTATGAAGGAAATAAAGGTTAAGAACAGTTTTTAACTAAATCATGCCATTCAGACACGCAAATATGTATTGTTTTGCTTTCGACTTGAATTCTGAACTTGCATCTGTTTGAAAACGTCAGATTGTGTATTGTGACGTCATAGACACAGACGGCAATCGGAATGGAAAATTCTATTTTCTGTCATATTAGGATCGAAATAATTCATGGCATGTATATGGTTACTGTCATTTAACAATGGGCTGCGCCTTTATATTCTTAAATTTAACCCCCCCCCAGTAACGCTCTGTGTTAAATTTGAATATAAAGGCCCAGCCCATGGTTAAATTTGCAATAACCATGCATATACCTGCCATGAATTATTTCTTAAGTATTGGGTTTTATTCTTAATGTTTATTATAGTACGGAATACCGAACTTACTGTTAATCTAGTTTCTGCATATGCGTATTTCTACAACTTATGTCTCTTCAGTGCAGATCAAATCCGTACACCAAAATATGTGTAAAGCTGATAGAGAACAAATTACCAATATGATCTGAATAGTATAGTCAAAATCAGCTAGAATTATGTGAGAGGGAGGTGCTCTTTATATCTGTTTGGTTGTTTTTACACTATCCGATTTTACAATTTATTGTCTTCTAGATATGAACTGCACTGAAGAGACATAAGTTGTCGAAATGACCATATGCAAAACTACAGGATGGGTTGCATTAAGGTGCTAAATCGGCCCAATGATTTGACAATTACATTGATACATTTGTACACTAGAACATTTGTTGTTTTTTACCATATGTGAATTTTTCGAAAACATTGCTTCATTCTATTGAAATTAGTTAATTTATAATACTCCATCATGGTAATTAAAATTGAGCCTATGGAAAAATAATCGACATGGGTTATATTTGAACTGAATTTAACCCTGCCTTGCGTTCGGAACCAAGCTAATAATTATATATGAGATTACTTATTTCATAAGAATTATGCATACAAAATGCCAAGCTGGTTCCGCTTGCAAGACATATAAAAATATTGAAGCATTGTATTTTCAAAGTGAAAAATCAGTGTAGTTATGATATTTTGTTATGTATCAAAGTTTTATTAATTCATGTATGCAAATTATATCTTTTTACACATCGAAATTCTCAGTAAATGTGGTTTTGCTAGTATGTTAGAACTAGTAATGATTTTTTTCTAACTTAACGATTTGCCAAATAAGCTGAACAAGATCTAGTTTAGTAAGTAAATGCTATTTTTGTAGTTGGTTTTTCCCAGTGTAAAATGTGGTTTTATATATTTGAAACAACATAAATTACCAATGGATTATAATTAATTGCCTTTAAGAATCATCTATGCTTATGTACAAAAAATATTCCGAAGAAATTTGATCACCTATTTTTAAATTTTTTGTATTTTTAACCTTGGTTATCTCATATTTATCCTCTATGTTATATCTTCGATTTTGTTACTGCCCTTTAGCAGAATTGGTGTATAAAAAGAAAAGGGTTGCCTTTTCGATAAGCGCCTGTAACCTTTCTACACAGCTGACACTTGAAGACAAGTCTTTATTCTGTTAAACCTTTGGTGTACAATGGTATAAAGAATAACAGCGACCCTCAGTCACAATAAAATGTGAAACAAGAGGTTTAAGCAGTCAATATGTATATATAAGATCCGAATGCATGTGTTACGGCTAAACATTGTTCTTTAAAAATCAGTTGCTCGCCGATCGCTAAAAAGTATTATCAAATGTACGCATAGTTCAATATCTAGATTTTTAAGTGCATTTTATAGACGTGTACATATTTTCCATTATTCTCAAAGTGTGGTATTATGCGTTTTATACTTCGTGGTGGAATGGGTGGAGCTGTGTTCACATTTGAACTGTTGATTTTTGAATGAATTTTTCTCGGTGGTATAGCTGGTCGATTTTTAATGCAGTCAGGTTCATAGTTCACCTGTTTATGTACAAAATTTTCCTTGTTTAATTGTGAAACTAATTCTCCTTCAAATGAAAATACAGCTAATGCATACTGTTATTTAGATTGCAAAATAAAGGTATTAACTAAAGTGAGCACAACGTAACAAAATGCATGTTTTATGTTAAATTAAGTAATTTGGGTATTTATTGCAGAAGAAGAATAGAAAGGCTAATCCGAAGAGGAGAGATTCGACGGGCTGTTTCAAATTTAAAGTTTTGTGAAGAGTAAGATACTGATTCCGTGAGAAGCAGTTTTCACATATGTTTTTATGATTGAATCATCCATTTCACTTGGTAGTGAAAAAAAAAACAGGAATGGATAGTAGTTTTGTGATAATTAAGTGTGTTCTAGTAAAAAAAGTACACATCTATCCCTTTTTGGCCTAATATTTTAGTCATTAGCTCGCATTTGGTCTTGTTTTTGGGCCAACTGCATCTTAAAATTATGCAAATTACTTTAAACATAAACAATGAGAATTAACGGTTATTTCCCTGTACCAAGTCAGTTATATGGTAAAAGCGGAGATATTTTAACAGGAGTATAAATAGCCTCTTTTGATATTGAAATTAAAAAAAAAATCTCCACTTTGACCAAATATAATTAACTTGTGTGCTTTGTTATTTTGGTATTCTACTGTCTTTCTTTTGGTCCTTAGAAATAACCGATCGATATTTCTTATTGTTTAATTGGGGACCTTATAACTCATTGCTCCCATTGCTCCCACCTGATTTTGTTCGAATCTTTCTTTACCGCGCATTTCACTCCCATTTACGTTTTTACCTGCGTCACCAACGGTGACCGCAGGTCTAGGAGCCGCTCGACTCCGTCAGTCACGCCTTGGAGGTACCAAGATTGTGTAATCTGAAACTCAGACACCTTTATCCCGATACTTTTTAAACTTTGCACAGTTGTTTTGGACACATTGAAGAATTGCACCTTCCCTTTTGGTGTGATTTGGATGGAAATTGTCGAATATATATATATTGTTGAACTTAGTCATTTTTTCATCAAATTTTTACATTACGGTACTGAGATTGTGTAATCTGAAACTTTAACACCTTATACCTGATGCTTTTTAAACTTTGTAAAGTTGTTCTGGACACATTGAAGATGTGCACCTCCCCTTTTGGTGAGATTTTACCTACGTCACCAATGGAGTCCGCAGGTCTAGGAGCAGATCGACTCCGTCCGTCCGTCACGCTTTTGGGATACCAAGTTTGTGTAATCTGAAACTCAGACACCTTTATCCCGATACTTTTGACACTTTGCACAGATGTTTTGAACACATTGAAAATGTGCACCTCCCCTTTTGGTGAGATTTGAATTAAAATTGTTGAATTTATCTATTGTTGAACTTAGTCATTTTTTCATCAAATTTGAACATTACGGTACAGAGTTTGTGTAATCTGAAACTCTTACACCTTATATCCGATGCTTTTGAAACTTTGCACACATGTTTTAGACACATTGAAGATTTGCACCTTCCCTTTTAGTGAGATTTTGATGAAAATTGTTGAATTTATCCATTGTTGAACTAAGTCATTTTTTTCATCAAATTGTAACATTACGGTACTGAGTTTGTGTAATCTGAAACTCTGACACCTTTTACCTGATACTTTTTAAACTTTACACAATTGTTTTAGACACATTAAAAAATGTGCACCTCCCTTTAGTGAGATTTTGATGAAAATTGTCGAATTTATCCATTGTTGAACTAAGTTATTTTTTCATCAAATTTTTACATTACGGTACTGAGCTTTTGTAATCTTAAACTCTTACACCTTATACCTGATGCTTTTTAACTGGCCCAGTCCTTTAATTTCAGCTTCCGTTATATAGATGATATTTTATCACTAAACAATCCTCGCTTTTGGTGATTTTCTTCATCTTATCTATCCAAAAGAGCTAGAAATTAAGGATACTACAGACACTTCCACATCAGCCTCGTTCCTTGACCTTCATCTTTAAATTGACAAAAGAGGTACACTACAAACTAGGCTATATGACAAACGCGATGACTTCACTTTTCCAATAGTCAACTTCCCCTTTCTTTGTAGCAACATTCCAAAAGCACCAGCATACGGAGTTTACATCTCCTAACTCGTTCGCTACTCAAGGGCCTGTGGTCGATACAGTGACTACCTTGATAGAGCTCGGTTGCTTACAAATAGGCTACTTAAGCAAGGGTATGTTGCCCATAACTTGAGGTCATCACTACAGAAGTTTTACGGTCGACATCACGATCTGTGGACCGCTATGTGATATCTGTTTCCCAGATGACAACAGATCTTTCTCTTTGCCACTAAAGTTTGATTTTCCTCTGCCGGATTTGACTTTTCTACCGGAGTTGACATGTTCAACACGGCGGGTGTCTTAAAAGAAGCAGGAGATGCTTACTCTACCGGTGCACCTGGTCTCACCCATGGTTTTTATTGGGTCCGTGTTGTTCATTTTTGTATATGTGCGTGTCTTCATTTTCTTCTCTGTGCCGTGTTCATGTTATGTCTTCGTTTCTTCGTTTTTCCGACGTTGCCATTGTCCTTGGATTGTTCTTTTCAAGACGGTTCGGTTCTCACTTACTTTTTAAACTTTGCACAATTTTTCTGGACACATTTTAGATGTGCATCTTCCCTTTGTGTAAGATTTGGATAAAAATTGTCGAATTAAACCATTGTTGAACTTAGTTATTTTTTCATCAAATTGTAACATTACGGTACTGAGTTTTTGTAATCTGAAACTCTGACACCTTATACCTGATGCTTTTGAAACTTTGCACACTTGTTCTGGACACAATGAACATGTGCACCTTCTTGGGCAGATTTGAATAAAAAAAATGTCAAATTAATGCATTGTTGAACTCGGTCACTTTTTCAGTATATTTTAACATTACGGTGCCTGGTTTGTGTAATCTGAAACATTCACATCTCTGACTAAATACTTCTGAAAGTTTGCACTTTTGTTTGAACACATTGATGATGTGAACCTCCCCTTTAGGCCAGTTTGGATTTAAAAATGTCAAATTTATCTATTATTGAGCTTGTACTTTATTTTATCATATTATATCATCATGGTACTCAATTTTTGTCAAGACACGTTGCAGAGTTTTGAACGCACTGATTATGGGCAGCTTTTCTTGAAGTTTTGCATTTCTTTCACATATTTTCTCAAAAAGATTCAAAGTATGTGTTTATTTGAAGCTAAGGTATCTCAATTATAACTTGCATCTGAAGAATGTTTTGTTAATAAGGTAATGAATACTTGTTTGAATTGGTAAACCTATACAGACATTCTGTTAGGTTGGGGAAAAAAAAACACTTTCTCGGTTGAACATGAGTGACGATGACGCAGGTCCAGACATGTAGTTGGTCTTGTTAATAGTAGAAACGCAACACAGACACCGTCTATAGAGTGATTGTAATTTTAGATTGATTCCCACAATTTGAATAGAATTCAAACAGATTTAAACTTCATCAAAACCATTTGCATTGGTTTAGTGTTGTACTGATGTTGTAATCCTTAATCAGTTAAAAACTGAATCAAATATATTTGTATTCTTTTTACACCTATTTGAATATACCGATTGAATTGAGAGACAAAAGAGTATGAATATTTTAATCAGAACATTGGATACAATGAATATTCGGTATACATTTCGATTGGGTTGAGATCGTTATGTAATTATAATGTAGCAACGGGGTTTCATAATTTTGGCATCTGAAAAACATACTAAAACGATAAAGTTTTGGAGAATTGTACCTAACTTTCACAGATTTTCCTCATCTGCCGAGTCATCATTTCTAGACTCCTATATTAGCCCGATGCATAAATCGAGGTGCTGATATGGGTCGGTGTGTTTTAACCGGGTTGATTTGGATACGTTATGTTTTTATATGTTTACGAAATGCTTTTGAAATCATAAGAAGAAAAGTATGTGTGTTTTATCCGCCGTTTTAAAGTCGCTAAATTAAGTCGCTGTTAGTCTTTTACTGAAAATGGGATCTGCTCCAGTTTTGACAGAGCCTGATACAATATGAAAAATATTTACAATATGCTTGCAGAATGTATTCCAGTTATTTCCATGTACTTCTTTTGAAAGCTATGTTAACTTACAAACCACTGTAACGCAGTGCCAAGAACATTCGTCTTTTTTTTATCTCAGAAAACTATTACTGGCAGACAAATAGCAGACAATGAGAGTTTATACGATCCAGATTGTTTGAATTATCAAGTAAATTTACTTTTTGGGCATTCATAAGTGTATCTGCTGTAAAAAATACATTAATCAATGTAGAAAAGATAACAGGGACCACTTACAATAGCGAAAATTGCAATCACGCACTACAATCCACCAGGGAAGCACAAGAAAAACAATAAAAACACACACAAAACAAAACAAACAAACGTACTAACACATTAACAATAGAATCTCGAAATAGCAGGACTTGGTGCCGATACTACCGACACTAGCAAGAGCTAACGGTGGGGTTAAACCGGTTTATGGGTACCAAGACCTCCCCTTTCTCTCTTTGCCTTATTTTTGTGCCATTTGTTTTATGTACTGTGTGTTTCGTCTTCGTCATTTACGTTATCTGTCTGTATGTAATCCTTATATTGCCATGCATTCTTGATATACGATTTTGGCTCTTGCTTCGGTAGTCATTTGGAAATTCATTTATTTCTGTCCCATTTAACTATAGTTTAATAAATATACAAATAAAACCCAATACAGGTAGACTACTAACTGCAAAAACACGAACTTGAGAAGGAAAGAAATATAAGAAATCCGTCGTCTTATGCTCTCGTTTCGACGAGCTTCACTAGAGAAAATATTTTACGAAAGGATGTGGAGTAAATAACCATGAGACCATAACACATATGTTAACTGCAACTGCAATAATTTAAATGAGCTGTATGGCCATTTCAGAAATCAATTCCTCATCAACAGCACTAGAACCCAAACAAATGAAATCCATAATTTCAAAAAATGTTTAAAAAGCATAAAACCAAACGAAATCCGAATAATCAGTAATATAAAATATAGCTAAGGACAAAACTACGATGGAGCGAGTTAATCCTTTGGTTTTAGAAGACGGAATTTCTTACAAAAATGAAAGATATCCCAATCTTTGATCAGCTCTCACGTAAGAAGCTATTATACTATAATCCGAGATTTTGATCTAACAACGCAGCAATTCACGAATACGCGCAGTGTATGAGTGAATTGCAGTTTTTTTTTTTTTTTTTTTTTTTTTTTTTTTTNCCTGAGATGAATATTTTCGATTATCAGAATCTAGGATTAGTTATCGTTCAATTATATAGATCTTTTTGCATATATTATGATTAATATAATATTCTTTTCATGAACTACTTTTTCGATATTTATCCCTGACAACAACGTTGATGACATCTTTTCTGACGTCACTTGACTACAGTGAAATTATAGAAAATAATTTCACTCTTAATTCAAGAAAAAGTTTATGGATGTCGTGGTATATCGCACATTTTACTACGGACGATACACTGTATCCGCTGTAATTTAACACCGAGCGTCATCGAAGGGTTAAATTTGCGAATTCAATGTTCGACCTTGGTAAAATATCGATGTACCACATTTCAATTCTAATATTGGAAATATATATCATTTTTAGACCCAAGAGCTACGAAGTAGCTTGGGGCTTAAGCTATCACATAAGACGAAATCCACCAGGTTAAATAACACACTATTCAAGACACTCTTTAAATTCACAAAATTGTTTTATTGGAATGATTAATGCAAACACAAGAATATTTGATAACTTATAAAAACATTATCTTGAAACAAATGCAATAAATGGACAATTTATGTAACTGAGCAGATGGGATTATATTTCAGACAATGCATATTTCAACTAATTCCTAACTGCGGAGGTATACTCTGGGTCGTATTAATATTGTAAACAAATATCACATGACTTTTAGCGCGGTAAACATGATCATAAAGAGAAGTATGACCCCATTTTTTTTAGTATTAAATCAGTACTTTCACACTTAATGAGCCGGAAAACTTTCTTATCTAAATTATGAAATAATTAAATATGGATTGTCTGGCTTATAATCTATATTATTATATAACAAACAACTAAAATGAACGATTTGTTGACGACATATGAAGGTGTAAAAGGATTTAAGCTGACATTTTGTAAATCGAAAATTTGTGAAGGCACTCAATGCTTGACAAGGCCAAGTTATGAAACCTTATAATAAGCTATAAATATTACGGGCTTTTTATAATGAACTTTTAAAACTTAGAGCTAATTAAAGAGACAATGAAAGAATGCATCAGTTTTTTTTACAGAAAATTATGTATAGTTTTTAATGAGAACTTTTCACCAATATTTAAAGTCATTCTGAAGATATTTAAATTTTCCAAAATCAACACCCTCTACCTCCCGTGAAAGGAAATCAGAAAAAAGCATTAATTCAAGTTGTCTGTTGAAATTTAAATGCTTTGATCGATTTATTCCTTTTGAAAATTCGTTTTCAAAACAACTTAGCAAGTTAACATTCAGAAAATTATTACAGCTGCTTCTCATTTTTGATAGAATTTTAAAACTTTTATCTCTTTCCACATCACTCTGCATGTTTACCTAATTATCTTTTCTTGTCGTACCGATATAGAAACTCAAAAGACCAGTCTAAATACTAACATAGTGTTATAGAAATTTATTATTTTTATCAAAATTCTAACACCTTAAAAATACCGAGGCTTCATTCCGTGTATGACATTCGGTAGATGTCCTTGGTACTGGATTTGGCTTTCTATTTCGATTTATTTGGATATCAGTACTTCTTTTATTACAACTTTTGGATTAAGGCTTTCCACATTATTTGATTAATGCTGCTGATGAGAGATTACTCCTTGAAACACGTGTACAGCATAACGAAATTTACTATTTTTATGCAACTTCGGTATCTTTGAAAAAAAAAATTCTGGTTAATATGCTATCCGAGTGCCGAAGTTTACCTCTGTGCGTTCTTGCTCTTGGGGCTAAGAAGTACCTGAGTACTTTGATGTATTTCTACTGACCTTAGAGACAGCAATTATAATTCGTGTAGTTTAAGTTTTTCCGTGAAGTTCTTGTAAAGAAATGAACTATGACGTCCTTAAAAACACTATAACGTCGTCGTGTATATCGTAAATTTTACCACGGATCTTTTCCAATAGCCAATGAAGTATGCAATATTAGAATATCACTTTCACCGCTCCCTATACAATAAATTCTGTTATTTTCTTCTTCTTCTAGTTAAAATTTTATTAGATTTGGCGTCTTACTTGTTAATATTGACCTGTTTCTAGCAGCAGCTCTGGATCTTGTTTTTTTTCACATAACTGAGAAGCCGTATCCATTGAAGGTGAAAATTACTTAACTATCTCATTTTTTCGGTATGAGCATGTGATGTGTTTACATTATATCAGTAAATTGACAATGTATAACTTCAAAGAATATCTTATTTTTATAACAGTGAATACAACGTTTTTCTGTACTTCGGATAAAATGCTCTGATAGATGATCGTAGAAATAACTAAAGACCAATCAGTGTTTTGTTTTCTAATTCTACTTCCTTAAGGTTTTCTTTTCAATTTATAATAACAGTACATTTATTTGTCGAAATGCGCATATGCAGATATTAAATTCACAGTTACTTCTGTATTTAGTCATTTGCACCACCTGGTCGATGCCACTGCCGGTGGACTGTTAGTCCCCGAGGGTATTCACCAGCCCAGTAGTCAGTACTTCGGTGCTGACCCGAAAGATGATTCTATTTGGAACCTTACAATATCTAAAGTTTTATAAATTTTGTTGAAAACTAAGGAGTATCTCCCTCATGCAAAGCTCTGCCCTTAGCTGATTTTGGCTTTATATTTATTTAGATCATATTGGTTATTAATTTTCATCAGTTTTTAAACATCTTTGGGGTTTTTGGTCTTCCAAACGTTTAGATTTTATCTGCACTGAAGAGACATAAGTTGTCGAAATGCGCATATGCAGAATTTAAATTCGCAGTAACTTCGGTATTTAGTCATTCGTAGATACTAGGTTAATAATTCCATAACGAAAAATCATGCGGCGGACTGAAAAAAAACATATTACTTA
Organism: Modiolus philippinarum; assembly: GCA_002080025.1. Lineage (NCBI taxonomy): Eukaryota > Metazoa > Mollusca > Bivalvia > Mytilida > Modiolidae > Modiolus > Modiolus philippinarum. Next base: position 34,072 of record MJUU01024200.1, read on the forward strand.
TAACCAATGCTCTGATCGCGTATCATTTCCTCAGACTTAAAATGAAAACTCAGTGCTTAAATTTTTTTGAAAATAAGTCATTTTACCAGTAAAGTTATTGTCGTTTCTTTATTATACAGTCGTGACGAAAAGTCGCCAAATATTACAGGCCTTCCCTCGACATTAACAGCTGAGGATACTTGTCCTGGTGTTGATAGACAAATAAGTATACCAAGCACGGTTTCCCTACAAGGTATGGCATGTTGGGTTCTTCCACCATGGGCTAGGAAAAGATGTTCCTATGTTAGCTGTCAAAGTTTGTAAGTATATATGAATATATTCTTTAATAAAACTACCAAAATTTTTAATTAAACCATAGCAGAATCTATTGATTTTATCGTTCCCGTCAAACCGTTTTCTCAACATAGGGTTCAGTGTTATTGTACATCACTGTTATCTACAATGTTGGCATTCTCTTCTTTTAACAGTTAGGACCGAAAATTTACATTATGATAGGTTCATGTTTTCTATGATATTTCATCTGTCGTTTTAACCTGGATATGGGATGCTGTCTCCTTTTACATTTACCCCATTTTCTTTCTTTTTCATATTAAAAATATAACAAAGTGAAACTCAACTGCGCCTTTTAATAATCCAACAGGCCATATTTTTCTGCGCTGTTGCTTGAAATATGAAACTTAAGATGTGGTACGACAAAAAACTAAATATCGACAGGGGTGCTGGTGGCCTTCTTGTATGTGGCAATAACATAAAAATCTTAGCTACTAAGGTTACCTTTTGGAAGATTGTTGAAAAGTGAAGTGAAAATGGCACAACAATTTCAAAAAAGATTCATATCGTTATTTATGTTTGTCACTTGTCTTCATTAGCGTTTTTCTATTGCAGTTCGCTTGTGAATTTCGCCATGTGGTTGTAGTTTTTGGCCAATGCAGACGTTTACTGTTATCATTTGTTTGTAATTTTGAATGCAATTTTTTTAAATTGTTCTAAGATTGCGGCCATATCGGCTGAAAATGAAAATCTGAAGTGGAGCACCTAAGTTCTATTCTGATCAAATCGAGTTGAATTGTTCAAGAGATTTAAGAGTAGATCTTTCAATCATTTTTACAGGATCTCTTGGTTAACTTTGTTTCAGCTGGCTGACATTTTTAATTAGGTACTTTTACAGCAAATGGGGTCAGATAATATGAGCAAAAATAATAATAATAACAGTATCAACCCTCGCCCAAAAATATACTGACTCTCTATGTTATATATTTACACAACAAGATGTATACATGGTGGAGGGATACCCTCCAAATAAAAGGTGCCCAAAAGGACAACAACATAGAAAGTCAGAGAAATGAAAGCCACAAAACCAAAGGCTAAGAAACCAGCATCCAAAAAGCCAGAAATCTACAGCAAAGCCAGTCGAAAAGGACGCTAAATCTCATAAAAAGACAAAAACTACCGCACAAAAGAAGGTCAAGAAACTAAAGAAGAATTGAAGTCAAGAGCTTATCTCTTATATATGTAGACAAAAGTNTTACTGTTATCATTTGTTTGTAATTTTTCATGCAATTTTTTTAATTGTTCCCAGATTGCGGCCATATCGGCTGAAAATGAAAATCTGAAGTGGAGCACCTAAGTTCTATTCTGATCAAATCGAGTTGAATTGTTCAAGAGATTTAAGAGTAGACCTTTCAATCATTTTTACAGGATCTCTTGGTTAACTTTGTTTCAGCTGGCTGACATCTTTAATTAGGTACTTTTACAGCAAATGGGGTCAGATAATATGAGCAAAAATAATAATAATAACAGTATCAACCCTCGCCCAAAAATATACTGACTCTCTATGTTATATATTCACACAACAAGATGTATACATGGTGGAGGGATACCCTCCAAATATAAAAAAAAATAATTGCAAATCTTGATTCAGGTTCTATACATTTTTGTTGTGCTTACGTATGGAGGGGGATTTCCGCCACCAGAGAAATTCCGTGCTGTTAATTTTCATCCTCTCTTTTTATTGTTTTCATTTATTTATCCATAGTTCTGCATTTTCTATATTTTATATTACAGATTCTAAAATATCAATTCATAATATTTCATATTCTTTCTTTCAACGTTCCTAATTCATCCATACTTCTACAGTTTTTATATTTTATATTATTGGTTCTATGAACTCAATTTGTTATATTGTATCTTTAAATGTTCCAATTTCTATGCTTTGTTCTAAAATCTTCTTTCATGGCATTATTTACTGTGTTCTAATTTCTAAAAATTCCATGTTTTATAATTTGAAAGAGAAATGTTTAAAGTGAGTATTCAATTTGAACCATTCTTTCGTTTATATTTATCTTTTGTCTTTCTTTTTTCGAGCAATTTTTGTTTTAATGTGCTCAAAATAAACGTGGCGGAAAAAACGCGTATGATTGAAGGTGCGGGTGTTTCTGTGACAGCTTTTCATCCACCAGCAGATTCGCCCACAACCGGGACGTTATAGGGACATCATATATATTGTTACATGTATGTATTTCAAAGACAATTTTTAATATGATCCAACAAAATGACATTTTTAAGACGGTGAAATAAAATAGTCTTTCCATTTAACTGAGACAGAAGCGATAATCATCATAATAATAATAACAATAAAATAATATCGATAATAACATCGATAATATGTCCCTTTAATGAAAAAGTGAACCACTTTTCTCAGTATGGGAGAAGTAGTTAAACGAGCCAAGAGGAAGTGTATAAAGCTAAAAAAAGAACGCAAAGGTGCCCAAAAGGACAACAACATCGAAAGTCAGAGAAATGAAAGCCACAAAACCAAAGCCTAAGAAACCAACATCCAAAAAGCCAGAAATCTACAGCAAAGCCAGTCGAAAAGGACGCTAAATCTCATAAAAAGACAAAAACTACCGCACAAAAGAAGGTCAAGAAACTAAGAAGAATTGAAGTCAAGAGCTTATCTCTTATATATGTAGACAAAAGTATTTCTACATGTAAGGGCTACTAAACTTCTCAAAAGGAATATTTATAGTTGTTATTTCAGAAATTTTCAAAGTCAAAAATAGCTTATCCCTCTGTGTAGTGTATTTTCTCTTTCTTAATAATTCCATTTTCCCCCTTACTAATTTTTATTTTATTTACTTATTTATTGATTTATTCTTCTTTTTTTAATTGATCCTTCTGATATTAGAATTTCATTCTTTGTTGGCTACGGGCTCAAACACATTATCTCCGGGCCCCCACCCTAGGGCTCCGAGCTCCAGCACTAGGCTCTGGGCTCTAACAGTAGGGTTCTGGGCTCCAACACTATGTCTCCGGGCTCCAAACTAGGGCTTCGGGCTCCAATACTATTGCTCCGGGTCCCACTCACTGGGCTACCGGCTTCAGCTTTGGGCTCTCAAAGAGCTGAGGTTATCCGATTTTCCGAAGTTAAAAATGGGAAATTCCGAAGTCCCGAAAATCATGTGGGGTTCGTCTTCCCCCTCTATTATTAAAAAATGCATTACTAGGTAGCATGAAAATTTCGTTCAACGTTGTACAAAGTGGGAGTTTTTTTCATCAGGCTTAAGAAAACTTTTGGTGCTGTATATAGGAGGTCACAATGGGGACCCTTTCCCAAAATCCCACAATTTTTTCTCAACTTTCCCGTTTTACAGGGGAGGGGGGTGTTGAACAAAGACTCTTAAAAAACCATCTTTCCCGACTGAAGGTGATTTTTTTTCAGTGTTTCCCGCGTCACGCCTGTTAATGGGACTAAGCAGTATTTTCAGTAAAGTCTATAACCGCTTCCAATCATGAACGATCCCCGTCGAGTTTTCCCCGCTTCACTTTCACTTAAATGGAAAGGCTTTTTTATTTCACCGTCTTAAAAATGTGATTTTGTTGCATCCTATTAAAAATTGTCTTCGAAATACATAATAATATATGTGATGTCCCTATAACATCCCGTTCGTGGACGAATCTGCTGGTGGATGAATAGCTGTCACAGGAACACTCGCGCCATCTGTTGTCATAATTCAATCATACGCGTTTTTTCCGCCACGTTTATTTTTAGCACACTAAAACAAAAATTGTACGAAAATAGAAAGACAAGTGTAAAATATAAACGAAAGAATGGTGCAAAGTGAATACTTACTTTGAACATTTCTCGTTTAGATTATAAAACATGGAAGATATAATGCCGTGAAAGAAGATTTTACCGGGACTTAATGAACAAAGCATAGAAATTGGAACATTTAAAGAAAGAACATACAATATAACAATTAAGTTCATAGAACCAATAATATAAAATATAAAAACTGCAGGAGTATGGATGAAATAGGAACATGGAAAGAAAGAATATGAAATATATTACATAAATATTTTAGAATCTGTAATATAAAATATAGGAAATACAAAACTATGGATAAAAAAGTAAAAACAATAAAAAGAGAAGATGAAAGTTTACAGCATGGAATTTCTCTGGTGGCGGAAATTCCCCTCACTATTTAAGGGTCGGTCTTATGACCAACAAAAAACTAACAAATTTTCAGCTCAGACTTTTCTTATACAAACATTTTACAGTTCTGAACATACTGTCTTTTGGAAAACCACGTTCCCCAGGTTTTAGTAAATAATTTTTTAATGATCCGAAGGTTCATATCTTTGAATCAATTTCTCATAGGGTCCGACATGAATATGACTTTAAGTGTTCCCTGTCGATGTTCCAGTTGTCCTCTGTACACCATGTCATATTGATCCTAACAATATTAACTGTAATATCCAATCTGATAACATCACAAACCAGACAAACAATCAACCGAAAACTTATGCAGATTATGTTATTAATCTTTATGTATTTTCTCGTAAATCTCGATCATTTTCTCCTTTATATTGTAAAAATATTGGAAAAAACAATACATTCGATTGACAGATTGTCCGTCTTCACTTCATAAACCGACTTCAGATTTCAATGTTCCAAAACGAGTCGATTAGAAAACGTATCCTTTGATCCCGCCTTTAAGGAAATATTTCGACAAAAGAGACCAACCAATTTCGGCATTATTTTAGGTTCTTAACAGTTAAGTTTCAATTAGGTAATATGTACCGTATTTCCTATGCGAGGCTGTTTAAACTTACTTAAGTATTTTCGTCTCGAGATATTTCCATTCACTATAAATAAGATCAGGATTACATCTTTTATAGTTTCAAATCATGGAACTGATTATGTAAAAATGAGACTGAGTGAATAAAGAAAAGAGTTTATTTGAAAAAAAAGCAAAACACAAAATTTAAAATCATAGGTTAAAGGAATTCAAGGGGCGTCCAACATTAGATGGAAAAACAAATTAACTCTTCATATGGCCATTTCGACAACTTATATCTCATTATCGCAGATAAAAATCAAACATTTGGAGAACAAAAACTACAAAACTTAAGATAAATTGGTGGAGAGCAAATTACCTAAACGGCCTAAATTAAGTAGCGCAAATATCAGGACAGATCGAGCTTTGCATGCGGGAGACACAGAATGAATTTATCAAATTTCTTAAATTTTGATGAATTGTTCAAATGATTGATATTTGGTATTCACATGGCTAAAAGAATCATAATGACATGTCCAAAGAATGCGATAACAACGATTTCGTCTAACTTAAACAAAGTTCTTTAGTCTGTAAAGAAGTCAATAAGTGCGACTTAATGTCTGTATCATTCATGTGAATACTTTATTTTTAATGCATTAACATGATTGTATGTATTAAAGTACTAGTGGCGAAAACTATTTCATATGTCCATACATATATTGTAGCGAAAATTGTGCAGGTGTACCTCCATCAAACGTCCGTCCAGTTCCGGACCAGTACAAATGTAGAGCAGTCAACCCAAGAAAAGTAAAAGTCTATACGTTGTGTTACCAGCCATCTTCAAGAAATCGAAAACATTGGCGTTATACCGTCAGGTCATTTACCATTCGTTTGCCACAGTGTTGTTCCTGTATAAGATTTGTCTGTGCGTTTAAGGGTTGAATTGTCTTACGAATTTAGCAACTGAATAAAAAATGTTTTTGATTTATCGGTTATTCTAAAATATGTCTTTGATCTAAAAGGACTTATAATGTCAATATTAATATGGGGGTAATAACAAAATTACCGAACAGAGTGGCCAAGAGCCGTAGTTCGAGAGACAAAAAAGACAAATCAGGTGGAAACCACCGTCAAAATTGTGGACCGCAATGGTCCTGACTTGGTACAGGCATTTCAAAAGAAATTTCAATTTTAGGTTATATCACCAAATTATCAGATCACTGTGGAGACGTAAAGTGTGCATGCTTCAGTAGTACTACTTGTCGACTGTTAAATGATGAATGCAGATTATATAATTAATTACTGCCATAAGCAGTATGTAAATCATGCTAAAATAAAGATTATTCCATTTTATCTTTTTTGTGAATTACTGATAAAGAAAATGTAGAACAATTTGTTTTTGTACGGACTTTGTTACGGCGTACCACATCACTGTTATTAAGTCTGTATCAAAACCAACATATCCTATACTTCGTACACATTTTCTGTTTATATGGTAAGATAGTTGGAAAATTATCAGGCAAGTGTCGATCAGATAATGCGAGTAGCCATGCAGCCATTATGAATAACATTCTGTTCACAAGTAATACAATAAATAAGTGGTCAAGATAAAAATTTGACATTACAAAAAATAAATATGCCAGAATTTGAAGGAATAATAGTGCATCCACATGAGAAATTCTCTCAAGTACATCTTTCACACGAGGAATCTTTTTTACGGACTCCACATTGCAGGAGAGACGAACTCTAGTCTTCAAAAAGCAATAAAGGTATATAGAATAATTGCACTTAAGACAGAGCCCTACAAATAGATGATAAAAACAAAGCAATGGAACAAGGCTTTTATTGTTGTTCTTCATATCTTAGTCACCACGAAGCCTTCAAAAATGAGTCTAAATTAGCGACATTTTCATTAAATCCGAAATAACTATGCTTAACTTCTGAAATATTCTAATTTGAGCAAAAATACAGATAGGAAATGTGTATTTGCTCCCGAAACCATGAATGAAATGTCTACCGTTACAGAGAAATCTTCAAATAAAAAGCCCAAATTTGCATACAGCTACCAAATTTTAGTTGATATGCAAACAATAGCACTTGCTAATGTTCTCTTTCGTGTACAATGAGAGATAACTTTATTCATTTCTTCTCAAAAGTACTTGACACGCCAAAATCGAGTAAAATTACGTGAATCTCTCCATAATTCTTCGTTCTTTGGATTTGGAATTTCAAAGCACATGTTTATAGTTTCACGTTTAAACTCCATATCATTTCAGATAATATAATACGGTTATGTTCCAATAGTAACAGACTTTCCAAGTTTTGTCTGCATGTTTTTGTTTTTCTTTTTCTGTTTTTTATTTTGTTTTGTTTGTTTTTTTTTCTGTTTTGTTTTGTTTTTATTTTTGTTTTTGTTTTTTTTTTTTGGTTTTTGTTTTTTTTTTTTTNGGGGGGGGGTGTTTTTTTTTGTTTGTTTGTTTGTTTGTTTGTTTTTTTTTATGGAAAATTACTTATACCAAAACAAAAAGCACGGTTGATTTCGCCTAACCGTCCTTTAAAAGTTAACAGTTCTAGATAGCTGAAATAACGCCTTATATTTTGTCGAAATGTCGGTTCTATTAATACAATATACTAACTTTTTAACTTTTTGACTAAAGACACAAAAACACAAATCATTATAAAAGGTAAAACACACAAACTACCCTTATAAAACTTACAATAAATAATCAAATTTTGTTTCAATTTTATTGGTGAAATGAAGCCAAATGTAAGTTGCATCAAAAAATTTTCAGGAATTGACACCAGTGAAAATAAAATGTGCCCATAGCCAATAATTATGACATCGTCATTTCGATGCACCATGGTTTCCTCTTTCCAAACATGTTGCGATCGATTTTGCTCAACATTTTTATTCTCTTCTTGTAACCCTGGTGCTTTCCGCTTGATAACCCTGAGCATCGCCCAAGTTGGTACTCCATTGCGGGTGGGGAGCAAGGGAGTGACCTTGATATAATTTTTGTCAAAAATACCGCTTAAGTGCACGATAGGGGCCTTCTTGATTTCGCTTGAGGGGTTGAATATTGTTCACCTCTGGTTGAAGACCTTCAGGCGACATCAAGATGTAGACAGGAATAAAAGCCCTGTCCTTGATAATCTGGAATTTTCTATGTATCGTGTGCGTTTTTGTCACATGTACATTCACTCCATATCCTTTCATTTTTCCTATGCATAAAACAGGTGTGTGTTATTCCGCTAACCCAAATCGTCTCTTTGGCACCCTTATTATTATTTTCAGTCAAATCATTGAGCTGCCTTTAATATTGTAAGTAGCAAGAGTAGAATCATGAAACAAAAATTAGTATAATAAAATTCAATGTGATAAATGTAGCTTCTTCTATCAATGTTAAAATTTACTTAAACTTAATATAGTATGTTTCTTTCATTTTATCAGAATTGTATGGTACTGGAAAATTACTCGTATTTCATATGTTCAATATTTAATCTTAGTATCGGTAGTAAACGAGGAATGGTATTCACTGTGCTTGACTTTTGTAAATGACTCTAGCTGAATATTTCATTTTATAAACTTATTCTTTGATTTGACAAGAAAAAGTATACACTTCTAAAATACATCAAACGTTAGATTACCCATTCATAAATGCATGTACATCTGAAATTGGACAGTTGGCAATTTAAGTCGACGAGTATTATGCACGCTACGAAATTGTTTGAAAAGTATAGAATTATCCACATTTGCATACTATTTTTGTTTGAATACTTAAATTATGATAACAAACAAAATATTAAACAATATGATGCAATGCAATACAGACATGCTGAAGGGGTTATACCATGTGGTGCAAAGTCGCCTTTTTGCACATCAGTATATCGTATTGTATTATTGACGCACTGTATTCATTTTCTCCCTCATGCAAAGCTCTGTCCTTAGCTTATTTTGGCTTTACATTTAGATCATATTGGTTATTAGTTCTCTATCAGTTATTAAACATCTTTGGGTTTGTTCTCTTCCACACGTTTAGATTTTATCTGCACTGAAGAGACATAAGTTGTCGAAATGCGCATATGCAGAATCAAAATTCACAGTAACTTCGGTATTGTATTTTGTGTAACAGAAAATTAAAAAAAATGTAACTCAAGGAAACCCATCGCTGTGATACGTTATAATAATGAAGATTAGTTTTTTGTTTTTTTTTCTACCGAAAAAAGATCAAAATTGTTGAGGGTAAGGAAACAAATAAAAGTGAAAAAGAAGAAAAAAAACAGATTTCAGTTTTATCGTCGTTTGTATCCTAATTATTTTCAGTTTTTCCAAAAGATAGTTTCTATGACGTCAGTCAATTGTAATATATTTCCTGTGCAATATGTCTTCGAAGACGCAAGACCACCTGCACGAGAGTACTCCGGTACGATGGTGAGGACTGGGCAACTGCACCATTCAACGTGTAGAATGGGTCTTGGTCTCTCGGGGCCAAGACATGCAGGCTGACGACGGCGCATACCGTAGGTAGGGCTTTGAGTTCTTCAAAGTCCTTCTACACCAAAAACGATCGACCCACCAAGGAATTCGACTGCGAAGTCTCACAGCGGATACTAGGGAAGATCAAATGTCCGTAAATTATATCGCATTGGAGTGGGTGTCCCTCCAGGTTTAACATGCCATGAGAGACCTATACAGGTATTCAAGGCGATAAACAGCCATACTACTATATTCTTCGCAAACATCAAGAGCTCTATTATATCAAATTTCAGTATGATGCCCTACCTAATGCTAAGAATACGGAGTATCAAAACAACCATGTTTATGAGCTATAACTACATAGCGTTTCCTCAGATTTCTACCAAACCTCAGAAAATTTGAATACAGGCTCTAAACGGAATTAACCGATAAATGAAATCATAATAATGGGTTTTAAACTTACATATAAACCTATTCATGTTCCTTGTGATGCTGCAATGCAACATGCATAAAGCGAGTAAAACTAATGAACTGAAAAATTTAAAGTAAGAATAACATTAAATTGGAAAATGAAAGAAAAGGATATTAAGAGCTTATATATACATGAAAGTTGCAGATTACATGTTACCTAACTATACTTACATGTAATTTAAGTAATATAAACAATAGGATATGGTTACTCAACTTCAATAATCAAGAATATGAAGGTAAGAACAGTGTACTGCATTAAGTTATCACTGAAAGTTCTGTTTAACCTACATGTTGATCCTTCTCGTGCTCTTATCACAAGGAAGAACTGTTTTTGTATATCACGATTTTATTATTATTATTATTTATTATTATTATTTATTTATCTATTTTTGTTTGTATTCTTTTTTATTATTATTATTTTCTTATTATTTTTGTTTGTTTGTTTGTTTGTTTTTTTTTGTATAATTGTTCTGAATTTCCGATTTCTACTATACGGTAGACATTACATTACATTAAACATATTTTATTCGCAAAAACAAATTTGCAAAAGGGATTGGACAAAAGTTACAAAACATTATGAAAAGTCCTCTCCCGATACATATAAATATAAACAGAATTATTAATGGCGACATAGATTAAATAAACATTTCAATATGTAAAAAAAAAAACTAAGTCACAGTAATTTGAAAATAAATGCAAATAAAACTATTAGAGTTAAAGAGTGTACATATTGAGAAAATCTCATAAAGTGTATCACGGTAAATATAATCTAATACATGTATAAAAAAATCAAAATCTTTGAGTTCTTCTTATGTATATGTGAACATAGGAAAAAATAGTACAATTTTCATCATATGTCAAAGATTCGTCACCTGCTAAAAGAAGTTCTAAAGAAACATTAAATAACCGTAAGCTCGAAAAAAGGTCATGGCGAGCGTCACTAAATTTAGGACATTCAAAAAAGTAGTGTATGGCATCTTCTAATAGATTTCCACAGGAACAAGAAGGGTTAAATATTAATTCTAATATGGCTTCCTGTATTAGCTTTGTAAATAGAGTCATGTTATAATACCAATATAACACTCTTAGCACATGCGCAAAAGATGCATAGTTTCTGTTGCATATTTTATTTCTATTTTACATTTTAACTGTCAAAATCTACCATCCACTAACAAATTTTTAATTAAATTTGTTTCCGAAATTCATTGTGGAATTGTTTTCTATTTGAAAAGGCAATGTTCGGGACAAACTTTAATTTTCCTACTTGTGACGTCACAAATAAAATCGTAATGTCCGGTTCTTAAGCAGCGTTGATTGGAAAGTTTGAATGGAGATTAAGAGGACCTGAGGCATTTTCTACAGTTAAAAAGCAATTAAATCAAACAAAAGTAAGCTTTTATTGTATTTGTTGAAAGTTTTTTTTGTCAGTGAGTTTGTTTATCAAAATCAAAATGTTACGCAACCATTAGATAGTCGCTGCTCGCTTCGGATATAAAATGGGTGAAATTTCCATATTAGAATCGAAATAAATCATACCCGCCAAATACTATATTGTCATTATAACATGGGCTTTCGTTGCTTTTGCATATTTTACCCCTCGCTAACGCTCGGGATAAAATATTTGCAAAAACAACTCAAGCCCATGTTATAATAATTTATTTCTTAAATTTACCCTGTACATATCAGATCCTAATTGACTACACATATGGCGAATCCTTGTGTGAATAATATTAGTTTTCCTTTCGCCAAATTTGAAATAGGTTGGCGATTTGTAAAGATATTTAGTGAAACAATTTTTAAAGATACTTATACTAGGTGAGAGCCTTACATTTATGTTTAAAGAATTCCATTCACGGATAGTTGAGGGAAAAAATGAATTCCTTGTTATTTCTAATCCAATGAATCGAGAATCAGGGACTGTATAGTTCATATTATTTCTTAAATTGTAATTTGTTATTTCTCCTACCCTTGGAGGTAAAAGATCACATAGATATGAGGGAGCTCTGTCGTTATGAATTAAGTAAAACAAGTTAAGTTTCCTTTTTCGTCTTCTATCAGAAAGTAATTCCAAACCTGTTTCAAAATAAAGTGATTCGCGACTAGCAAACATTGGCAAGCCAGTGACTATTCGAGCGGCTTCAAGCTGCATTTTTTCAAGTTTTTACGGTAGACATATGAAATATTTATTGGTACCCCCTTAAACCGGCCCTTCTGAAAACCAAACTCATCTAGAACTGGTTGTTTGTCCTGAAGATTTACCTATTTTGTTCAAATTTCTTCTGAAAACCGCTAAAATAAGGGTAAAATTCTAAATATACATACTCTAATTGCTATTATATATGTTTTGTTTGAATTTGGGTTTAGATATCATATATCTAACATTCAAAAGACCCTTTCAGCAGAATTTAACTGCTTAAGTGAGCTATATTAGATTGTTCTATCCGAAAATGTGTACTAATGGGATTTTTCAGTTTTTTAGAAATTCCAGTGACTTGCTGTTGAGATGTGGGTTTCTTTATAGAAAATACGGATGTGATATCGTTACAGCATGCCGGACATTAAAATAGAATAAGTTTTCAAACGTTTGAGACAAACTGCAGGCTTACAACATGCAAATTTAACCCCTTCCTGTTAATCTAAACACTACTTATTTGATTTCATTTTACTTCAAAAACTACAGCTTTTTGATAATGGAATACTTTCCGGAAGTAACAGTCTACTAGCAGAGACATCGATTCATTGATGATATACTGGTATAACTAAATAAAAGTGTTGTTTTTTGCAAAAATGCTTTGACAATGTTCATACTAAATACAAGGAGGTAGCCAGAGGGAACATAATATTTCATCAATGGACGTTTTGTCACAGATATTATCTGAATTCCAAGGTGTTGGGATTTTTTGTCCGCATCGAAACATGCATGTATGAAACAATAACAATTTTAAATTTTAACGCCTCTACAGGACATTTATTTGTAAACCAATCATACTGCCGATGAAAACTTTCGATTTTATGAAGCGACATTTTCGACATGTGCACTTTTCTGTAGAAATTCTCTTTTATGGTCTCTGTCTTTCTTTAATTATTTTTTATGTCACCCCAGACAACGTCGGGTGACATGTTGTTATTCTACGTTACTTCTGAATTTTCTTTCGCAGCTTCTACCACATATTTTGTCCGAGCGATTATTTTGAAATGAAACAAAGTCGAACTTTGCATACAGTTGCACCACCATCTGAAGTTATTCACAATGGGGTTAAAATTTTCAAAATGGCCGCCATTTCCAAGATTACCGACAATTTACAATTAAAAACTGAGTCTTGAATATCTCAGAAACTACATTGTGGAATTAGTTCATATTTTGCATAAATATAAGATGAGAGGAAGAAATCAATGCGACAAAAATTTTCAAAATGGCCGCTATTTCCGAGATGGCCGCCTAAATACGTTAAAAATTCAGATTTCAACAGAAATTAATTCCTTGGTAGATTTTGTAGCTGTGAATAAGATGGAATCATCGAATACGGAGTCTGGGGTGACATCGGCTATTGCTTGCAATTGCAAATCCAGTTTTCATTTACGTTTGTTGCTACACATTTTAAATACATGTACATAGAACACCATTTGATCGCCCCCTTAATGAATGCTACACCTGTACATTTGCTACATAACTGTTGATAATAGAATTGAGTAATAAGTCAGTTTGAGATGGTCTAAACAGCTACGGTGAAAAAGCCTATTCTACGAGCAGCGTGAGTCAGATGTGGATTCTTAAAAATTCCAAAGATCTCCTTATACAGCTCTCCTCAAACAGTCTCGAATACTGCAATAGCATTCAAACGTTTGGTTTTTCTACCTTCATACAAGCTTTCACATATAAAACTTAAAACAGTAATTTCCGATTTGATACATAATGTTTCTGTACCAAAAACGGAGAACGCAGGTATTCAGTTTGATAATAGGAAAAGATAAAACTTCTTTTGTTGAGAACCATACTGAGTCAAACATGAAATACAGTGTCATCGACATGATTTTTTTTTACCAACAACTTAATTGTTGAATCTGGAGGTCGCGTGTTTCAACAAACAATAGGTATTCCTACGAGAACAAATTGTGCGCTAATTTTACTTGACCTTTTCCTTTATTCGTATGAAGCAAAGTTGTTTTCAAGGCTCGTACAACAGAAATAAAAACAACTAACCCGGTCATTTAATTTCAGCTTAAGATATAGCGACGATGTGCCTTGAAATTCCCTTAATAATCCAAGATATGAAGAATATTTACTTCGGTTATATCGAATAAGAGACAACCGATACACCAAATTCTGTTTCATAACCAAAATAATTTGTTATACAATAATGAAGATCGACGTCTGAAATCTAGGTCATATGACAAACGTGATGATTTTGACTTCCCAATGGTGAACTTTCCCTTTCCTAGCAGCAAAATACCCGCATCCCGGCCCCAGCAAATTGATTGTATATCTCATAAATTTGTTGTCGCATATTTCATAGTATATACAGTGACTTTGTGGAAAGAGCTTAGGCACTGTCACAAAAACTGCTGAGTCAAGGACAAGTTGCATATTAATCGGTGAATATCGTTCTTCTGTACACGTGTTTCAAGATAGATATGACATGTCGGTGTGTTCGGCTTAGTCCTGGTTTGCCCATATTTAATTGTACCAATTATCAATTAGTTAGAAAAACAAAAAAGACAAAGGGTTAAGTACCAAAATATTGTATAGTCTGTCTCAAATATGTATACCTTTCTGTGTTCATTTTTACTTACATACGTCATTTTTTTTATCTGCAGAAGTAAGCAAAATGGATAACATAAGACATAAAAGTCATGTTACATTGTATACCGGTAGTTTATATGAATTTTTTTTTTTTTGAAAACTGCAGGGGGCAAAAATACATTTTGAAGATATATTTTGAAGTCATTTTCAATAATTTTGGTATTTTAACCAAAAAAATTCGAAAGCTTTATGATATACTTAGCTATCCTTTTGAATTTCAGAGATACATGTACATAATATAATAAGATTTTTTGTGAATTTGTGTGGTGTTGTTTAACTGAATACGATCAATAATTTAAATTTAGAGTAAGATATTTGTAGGTTTTATAGATATGACGAAGTGTAAATAAAAGTATCAGAAAAATACAGTTATTGCTTATCCTACGGGGGGTGCAGATGTGTAAATAAAGGTAACCAAAAATATATATATTGCTCATCCTACGAGGGAGGAATGCCGCTGAGAAGTGTAAATAAAAGTAACCGAAAAAAATATAGGCATTATATTTTTCATCATTGTCACATGTACATTCACTCCATATCCTTTCATTTTTACTATTTGCTGCAGAGTTTGTCTCTCGTGATGCGTGGAGTCAGTAGAAAGTCTCCCCGTGCTTGAGATGTATGCTCTTATAACATTACAGTTATGGCGTGTTTGTCCGTGTGAGAATTTCTCATACGTTTACTAATTCATTTATTTTTTTCCAATTTGGCTGTTCAATATTTTCATTGTTTTTACTAAAATGTTATAATCTGTACACACGACTATTTTTGCCCTTTCAACCAAAGTTACACTGAAAGGTTTGCCTACATCTATTTCGTTGTGCCTATCGATGTTGTTTTTGTTCTTATTTTTGTCTTTCGTCGGGCTACCTAATGACAAATATTTGTAGGCATACATTGCCCGATTTTACTTTTTTCTCATTGACCGCTCCCGACATGTGTTGCTTCAATGAAATATTTTAGCTGCGATCGATGTTGCTCAACATTTTTATTCTCTTCTTGTAACCCTGGTGCTTTCAGCTGGATAACCCTGAGCATCGCCCAAGTTGGCACTCCATGGCGGGTGGGGAGCAAGAGAGTGACCTTGATATAATTTTTGTCAAGAATATCGCTTTAGTGCACGCCAGGGGCCTTCTGGATCTCGCTTGAGGGTGTGAATATTGTTCACCTCTAGGTGAAGACCCTCAGGCGACATCAAGATGTAGACAGGAATATCAAAGCTCCGATGGAGCTGAAACTCGAAAGCCCTGAAAATCTATACGTGGCAAAACTTCGTAGTCATCCAAAGAACTGCTGCATACGTCTGCATGTAAAAAGTTATTCCGTAATACGTGAAAATAATCGGATTGTGTGATTTCGTATGTATGTCGATTATGCAATACACATATCACAGGTAAACAAATGTTATCATCATCTTTGACAAAAGCAATTTATTTTGAATAAAATTATTTATGTTTTCGAAGAGTGTACAAGGGGAGGTAAATCAAACATACAGACCGATGCATTATGCAACTGCGCGGCAGGCTCGTTGATCCGGGACCCAATATAAAAACGATTAATTTGATAAACATGCATATCATTTCAATTTAACATCACAACACCGTATTCAACTAAAAAAATGAAGAAATATATCTTAAATACACAATGTATAAGATTTTGATAGAAACTTGCGAACTATATTTTATCGGAAGCACGAAGATCATCTTTTAGAGCTGTTAATAGGCTTGAAGCCGCATGTGATTTTTTCTTGTCATTTTAAGAACTCTCCGCCTTCGGCTTACGAGTTAAAAAGCCCTGTCCTTGATAAACTGGAGTTTTCTATGTATCGTGTGCGTTTTTGTCACATGTACATTCACTCCATCCTACAAGGCTCCGTGCAGAATAAAGATGTCTTCTGTATATTAAAAATCCACTTGGCCAATTTCTTGCTCATACCCAATTCTTCCCTTTTCCAGTGGCAATTTTGTTCTTTCGGTTGTCCTCGAACTTCTTTTATTTTTCGACCTTTTTTTTCGTTTTGGTTTAGCAAATTTATAAAGAGTATAAGTGCTAGAATCGATTTAAAAAAAAGTAGATGTTTAATACAGAAGTTTGTCTATTAATGCAGTATGGAGTTGGTAAAACAATTCCCCGTGTTGGGATGTATGCTCTCATTTTAATTAGATATGGTGTATTTGTACATGAAAATTATTGATTTCCTATGTTTGAGTTCTAGTGCTGCTGATGAGGAATTAATTTCCGAAATGGCAATACAGCTCATTAAAATTCATCACAGTTGGAGTCAACATATATGTTATGGTCTCATGTTCATTTACTTCATATCCTTTGAATTCATAAAATATATAACTATAAAAGATAAATGAATATTACCTAAAACAGGATCTCTTGGAGTGGAGAAATGTATTCTAAGACTTTCAGGACTTTGAGAGTTCCAGGAAAATTTACCATTGTTAGAATTAAAGATTTTTGCCACACAGTAGCTATTTAAGTTAAGAAGAATCTAGATCTGGAGACCAGAATATTAATTTTTTATTTCCAGGGAGGTTTTGACCAGAATATTTATTATTTAATTTAAATTGTCACCACCCCCCTATTTCATCCCTTGATTTTTTGCTAGATAAAATTAAAAGAATATAAAGTTGTATATAAGAAATTAACCAAAATCTTGATTGGATTTGAATTAACCATAATTCATCATATGTTATAGTATATCAATTTAAACAGTTATATTTTATTTAAATATTATATTTCATCAAAAAGTTAGCAGTAATATTTTGGTACTTTGTGAAAAAAAACATAAAGTTTCCATAAAATTTATCAAAATAAAGCATATTTTTACAATATTTTAAAGGTAAAATACAAGTAAATAATTGACTACAAATTAGTAACAAACTTTAATTGTTAAAACAACACAACCCTCTATGTTTATTTATACCTGTAATTAAAAGTGGGCAAACCAGGATGACACCGTGTGTTCACGGTTCTCCCACTTTTACAGGCAGGAAAAATAAAGTGTGAGAATAGTGAATAATATTTAAATGATGTTAATTAAATTTACCTGAAATTAGACCTACAGTGAATCCAGTATTAATTTAAAGTTTTATAGTTTAAATTTATTATTGTATAACAATAATAAAAGCTTAAAATTACCCTATATTCATTGTGATTTGAAAAATTGAATGCAGCATGGAAAAAGGAATAGCGAAGAAAATATTTTACGGATGGTGTTAATTTTTTAAATTGATTATTATTTGTTTATTTATTTATTTATTTTTGTATACAAGTTACTTTAGTCTCCTTCAACTTTAGTATAAGTATACATCTCGCAAGCATACTCGTGCATATCATTCTAATGGTGACATAAAGGATTGGGGCAGGTTGCGTAGGCTTGACAAAGGGGAGAGAACCAGTCTATGGCACAGGTATCAGCAACACTTCGTGTTCCTGTGGCAAAGCTCCGCCTCACGGCTCCACCGATTAAAAGGGTAAATGGTATTACGGAGATATCGGCAACACTTCGCTGTATGTCGAAACACTTCGTGCCCCTATGGCAACGCACGGCCACAAATACGACCTGAACAGTGTGCCTATACCACTTCTATTCACCGATTGATTGGCACTTGTAAGTTTTTTTTCTTTTTATGACGAAGAGCTTCAGAAAAAGGCTTATCCCCAACAGCATATAAACATTTTAATCAAATATTATAATTTATGGCTTTTTGTTAGAAGAATCAATAAAAAGAACATAATTATATTAATATTTTCGAACTTTAATAATTCAGAAATTTATAAGAAAAAAAGCATGCTGTAATTTTATAAAAAATAAATTTAATTTTCACTTCATCCGGGTCTCACTATACTCTGCCAATATAAACCATGTTAAATGCTATAAAAACACCAAGCTCAGCTATCGTTTGACACAAGTGGGAGAAACGTGAATCATAAAATTAGAAAGCGAGAGAAACGTGAACAACCGACATGACGGTGTCACAAATGAAAATGGACATTTACATTTCCGATTGACAGTGTGACGGGTGCTGTATACAAAGCAAGACATGCTTATTCTTCCGGAGCACCTGATGCCACTCTGCACTATACCAAGCTTCCTCATGACAAACTAAACTATAATTCAAAAGGCCTTTGTCAATTCAAAAGAAATTGTTGCATTAGGTTATAAATCCACATTTTTTTTTCAAAAATCGAACTTAAAAGGAAACTTTGATACGATGGAGAAAAAAGGTGTGCAGTATGCTTGATTTTCTTATGGATAATATATTTGTCATAATTTGATGTATTTTTATATACAGTTTGTTGGTATGTCAATCGGCAATCGTGCTTCTCTACACTTTTAGTATAAAAGATAAATGAAACAACGGAAACCGATAGACCTCCATATTGTTTGGACTAACATCTCAAATTTGACGAAAATGGTTGCCTCAGTACTTTAACAACAAAAGGGACGACTTCAATTTCAAATTTATCAATTTCCCTAACATTAGTACTCAAATTTCTTCTGCCTATAAAGTGTATGCTCCAAAGAGAACTACGACAAATTATGCCAAAGTTGATTTTTTACGCGAGAGCTACGACAAATTATGCAGAATTTCTCATTAGGTATAGCTTTCACCGTGAGCGCCTTGTTACCAAACAAATTCCGCCTCATACGATCATTGACAAAATTCTGGAATAGATATCAATCACTAAATTGTGGAAAACTTTGAAGTTTCCGTCTGAACTGTGATTAGAGATTCATTTTCACTTTGTATATATAGGGATGATCATTTCTTTTCAATGTCTACGATCTTTTCATGGAAATTGTTGTTGAGTTGTTACTGGGGCACCAATGTCATGGAAGGATCCAAAAACCCATTTCTTTTAAAATGCCTGTACTAAGTCAGTATGATTGTGGTTGCCAATTTTTCTGGTGGTATAACACCTGCTTTGTCTTTTTGTACTTTGGATTTCGGCTCTTGACAGTTTCTGTATTTTTTATTGACTTTATTTGAAGAGAAATAAAAATGGCCTTACGTATGGTTAAAGAGTCAAGTAAATGTATGTGGGACGAAATCCCTACAAACACTCTGTGAATTAACATGAAGTACAAACATGTCAGAAAACATTATTGCAGCTTAAGAAGTCTTTTAAAGCCAGAAATACATGTTTCATTACTTATATGATTATAAAACCGAGGTAGCAGCTGCAATTTATTTATGTCAAATAAAATATTCATTAAAAAACTATGGCATACACGAGAAAAATGTAACATTTTGTCTTAACTAAGAATGATCTATTGGATTTGTTACTTTTTACCTTCATTTACCTTATTTTTGGTCCTTGCTCATTATAACTTCAATTTTAAAATGAGTTTCTGCTAGTGGATAAACCTGCCAATTAACACAGGAAACAAACATAAGAAATGGACAGTAGAAACAAATTGAAAAATCACTACGCAGGGTAAAGCTAGAGTAACAACATCGTTAACTTACATCTGTACTTAGGATACGCACGTTCGTAAACCGAATGAACGTCAAAACACAACCAAATTTGAGAAAATGTACATGTCGCCTTTAAACAATCCGGAATTGTTGACACAAGGGGCTGCAAGTGTGTAATCGCCCAATCATTGTTTAGATGTGTTTCATGATGGTGCCTGGCTTGGATGCTACACGCTGCTTCGATTAGACGTTAAAATTAACTGTCGTGACTACATTATATGTAAGTGTCATTCTTAAGGTGGTTCAGGGGACTAAGCGAAATCCATCAGAATTTTTCAATAGTTTGCAGAATTAAACTTCAAAAATTTAACTTCCAAAAAATAAAATAAAAATTGGGGGTCACGGACCATATAAGCTCACAATCTTGCGCCGAAAATTTGGAATTTTTAGTTGAACTGTTAAGAAAAATTATCACTTTTTGAAAATTATTCAAGTTACATCCATGAGAATTTTGATTAATTTTAAAAATTGCTAGACCCTGTATTGAACTTTCTAAAAACTAAAATAAAAATGGGGTCACGGACCTAATTATGTAATTATTTCACAAAATCAAAATTTTCATAGTGATTTCTTTGTAAAATATTTTTTGAAATTACCTCCCTTGTTTAAATTTTCATTTCAAAGAATTTTACAGTAAAAATACTATTCTGTATTTTTCGTCCGAAATGATTGCTTTAATTATAGAAATGGGCCAATTATTTGAGTTTTAAGCGAAATATTTTAAAGATTTGTCAAAATTTTAAAATGTTTGTATATTTCTTTGATGAAAAATACCTATCAAAGCATGAAACATGAAAACAAAATGGCGGAATACCACCGATCCACCTTAAAGGTCATGTAGTCAGTTAGAAGAATAGATCTTCCGATGGATTTTTCTCTCTAGACTGACAGTTCGGTTCTCATTTACATTTCGCAAAGAGGCGAATGTAAAACGATGTCTCTCTGACAATTATTTTCAATTGTTTTAAGACCTACCGGAAACCATTTTTTAAATAAAGTATAAACACCATTGTGACTAAATTTTGTTCTTATTGCCTCTGTAGTTTCAGTAGGGTAGGTCTTTTAATGTTTCCTATGATTTAGTCAAGCTTTGTCTCGTTGTTGGCCATCATTAATGAGAGGCAGACAATAATTTAAATAATATCGTCTAAGGAATATTTTGACTAAGTCTCAATCTGATCTGCCGAATGTCCAGAGATCTTTTATTTGTTTTCCAACAAGTATGCATCTTTAACTATGTTCGTTTGTTCGTCGATTGTTTCCTTCTTCGAGAGATGTTGACCTGCCCGACACCATTTCATACATGTCAAATCTAATTGAAAACAATTGCGACTAAGTTTTGTTCCAATCTGCATAGGTCCGAGACTTTTGGATGATTTTCAATAATGTAAGTATTAATTATGTTGCACGCTGACCACTTAACATTCGTTGCAAACGTTCGAATCATTTTGAAGCGCTTTAAATATGTAAAATATCCAAAACTTCAAGATGTTGTATTTATCACTGTAGAGATTTTCCACTAGAAACCTACTAACAACATAGTTGTGTACAGTATGTATAACGTGTTGATATCACAATCACACGAAGAATATAGTCCCCGGACCGAAGATTTTGAAAAATGGTTCGCTGTACTCAAAGGTATAACAGCAATTTTTTTAGGTATTCGCATGCAAAAATACTTATATTTTAACATTCCATCAGGTGATTTAACGATTTCCCGTGCAGGAAGATTATATTGGCTGGTGAAGTGATGACGTCATTTTTCCGCATTATTTCCTAAGTCTTAAATATTTTGTGGTTTAGGTCAGTATAAAATGTTTTAAACATTTGAAATGTAATAAGTTAATCACATTTGATAATCTGATAAGCCAAAATTTAAGTTTCGACATAAATATCGATAAAAATCGATTTTTTGTCTCTGAAAGTGTTCTTTGAAGACTTTGGGGCATTGGAATATTAAGTAATGGAGTATATCTATTTGAATACTCTATTATGATGATTTTCATTTTGATTCGTCATATTTCTGTTGAAATTGATGTATATTACGCCAGAAATACAAATATTCCATTTACAGCAGCATACACAAAAATCAAGTCTCATCATAGCATTGAATCGTCTATTTCAGTTTCATTGAGGATTGATAATTTTATCAATGAAATGATTTACTCATCTTTATGTTATCGTTTTCCTGTCATTTCAACTTTTATCATCTTATTTAGAGGCATTCCTATCGAGATACAACAGATTTTCGTCCTTGCGTCTGATGTCCATATGTGATTCAGGAGACTAGATTTGTTTGTTTTTCGTCACATTTAATTCGTTGAACATTTTAAATCTGATCTTATTCAAACATTAAACAGTTTTATATCGGTCTTAAGCACTTCTGTGAATATATTTTAATATTTATTTACATAAAGAGTAGTTTTGTTTTGAATTACTATGGCAAATTGGTTGAAGCTGCTTTTTTGTTAAAATCAGAAAAGGGTCTACGGTCAGCTACAATTTTGTAGTCTCCCAAATGTTGCTTAGTAAGCTCTAAATAAAATAAGCAGCCATGCCCGAATAGACGGGATGTGCAAGCTCAGGAGAGCCAAGGAAGATGGGGTTGGGTCATAGGTCTTCCAGAAGGTTACAGATCGTATGGGAGTTGAATGACCATACATGGTGTAGAATCAATTTTTTGAACTATGTCGCATCTTATTCAATTAAATGCTGATCGAAATATATTTTTGCATTAATTGATTGATTGACATTATCTTTTGTTTGTAATTTCTCAATGACAATGTAGTTTGCAGTTTGAGCCGAAGTAGCTCATTTTGCTAGGTTCTGTTTAACCTTAATTTTATTGAGTCGAAGCAACTCATTTTCCTCCTTTTTTCATTCGTTTGTTGTAATTGCTAGTCTTGTTCTGTTTTGTTTTGATCTGATTATTTGTTTCTGTGGCTTTTTATATACCCCAAACAAAACTTTTCGAAGTAATGGATTCCTCAGACATAAATGTAAACTCTTGCAACCGTCGACAAAGATGTGACGTGTTGTATCAAAATGTGGATTATGTTGCATCAAGGGATCTGCCCGTCGACTGCCTGTCGAGGAAGTACAATCGTTTGTACAAAGCAGGGCATTTCTACTGTACTGCAATTAGCTAATGACAGAATCGACAGAGTTCAACATGATTCATTCGACAAGGAACTGAGAAGTAGCATTGAAAAACCAAGTGTGCCTTACGCAGAACTTCAAGTAACAATTTATGCTATAAAATGTTTACCAAACAATTGAAAAAGTTCAAATCAAAATGTACCAGCAGTATATCGTCATTGGACGCGCTTGCACAAAAGCTAAATACACTTGATGGTCCTTCTACTCGATCTTCTGCTGCAACTTTGACTGGAAGTCTATGATTTTATTCAGTACCTTTTCTGGCATAATGACTAGAAAAAGAGACCCATACGAAAAGCTACAAACCAGTTGCTTTGAAAAACGTATGTGCAAGTGCTGAATGATACGGCGATTGGGTCCTTATCAGATGTATCTGATTTGGTTGCTGTTGGTGCTCAGTACCATAGCAAATGTCACCAAGCATATGTATCCGAGAGAAAAATCAAATCGAAATCTTGTGACAAATATCTCCAGAGTCGATCTATACCAAGTAGTGTTTTACAAATTAGATTCTAAAATTGATGAACCATTATTCCATGAACGCGAGGTGCTTGAACTTCAAACGCTTCTTGATAAATATAAACAATATTTCCATTAGGATGGTGTCGGTAGTCCAGGTTATCCATCTCATCGACTAAAAGAACAGCTAAAAAGTCATTATGGCGATAGAGTCACATTCAATGCACAGACTAGTAGTAGTTGCCATAGCGTCATATTCATGGCAAATACAGCAATGGATGCGCTTATTTCCACTGTCGTATTCCAAGCACAGGGTTGTTAACCGAATAAATGTCAAACTTGGAGTTCTTTTTGAGGCCACGGCATAGATTTGTCTAGCAGTAATAGTGAAGAAAGGGGTGCACGAATGATATTTTATGCATCATCTGCATTTTAACGCATTATTTCTCATTCTCCTGACACTGATGTTCTCGTTCTCCTTGTCTTGTTTTCGTTTGATCTTGGTGTTTAGATTTGGTTGCATTTGTCTAAAGGTGGACGAGGTTACAAGCCCATATCAATTGCAGGTATTCTTGAACTAAACTTGTGTAAAACTCTACCTGCCTCCAATGCTATTACTGGTTGCGATTCAACAAGTTGCCTTGTAAAATAAGGAAATGTCAGATCTTGGGAACTGTTCAAATCAAAATATTTATTCTCTCGCCCAAGCCCTCTACACTGCCCTTCGATGAGATCACAGATAATTTAGAACAGCATGTCCTGCGCATTTACAACGGATCTCCAACAAATGCAAGTTGAAACAAAATGCAGTATAAACTATTTGCAAAAAGGGGTCACAGAGTGAGCTTTACCCAAACCAAGAAGGCTCTTTTGCAGCTCTTCAAACGAGAATAATACCTAGCTTTAATTTGACTATCTTCATTGCAGCCAAATCCTGCAATATCAAATCCATATGGTTGAGGGTGGACAAAAAGTAATAATGGTTACTGCACTTACGACGCTTGAACCAATGCCTAAACAAACCACGAAAATGATCAAGTCTGGTTTCAAATCCTAAAATTATGCACTTCGGTGTTCTGTAAAGCAGCTGAATTACGTGGAACTGAAGCTTGTTTGTGTGAAGGTGGCGAGAATTGTCAGAACATTCACCAAAACAATGATGTGGGTGTTAACAGTTTTCCATCTGATAGAAAATCAGGCAATGAAAATGATCCAAACTAGCATGGTTAATGTTTCACAGTGACGGGTTGTTGGTTATGTAAATAATGATTTATTGCGATCATATTGTTATTTTATACATATGTACATAGGTTTCCATAATTTTGTAAATACTTTTATGTATGTTATCAATATTTTTATGGGGTTTTGCAATATAATGCATGCAGACTATTTTATTATCTTTATTTTAAAAATATAAATATATAATTTATTATCTCCCTTGTGGACTGTCATCCTGACTTGGTATGGGATCCCTTTTACCATATAGACTGATTCGGATTATATGTAACATTCAAGTAGATATAATCATGCCAGAGAGGTCATGCATTAGATGACAGGCCTTTTTTACCATGTACATAGCTCTCTTTGTTTTTGTATCTCGTCTTTGGTTTTACGGATTTAAATCAGTTTTGTTTTGCTTTGTTTTAGTTTGTTTAATGTTTGTTTTGTATAATTTGCTAATACAATCGCTTTTATTAACTTGCGTTGCATTAAAAAGTTAAAAACAATACAAGATTTTGGTTTGTTTGCTTTGAAAGAGCTTAAAACGCGTAACGAGCTCACTTCCGGTTGCCATAGACACAAAAATACGGTACTTGTGTATAGGTGAATCCTTTCCTCAAACGTATAACATTTTATAAGAACATGATTTCTGTTTCTGTTTAAATTATATAGAGTTTTCAACTGTGAGGTAATTTTTTTGAAATCATGGGCGCCAATTTTAAATTGGCGCTTTCGACACCTTTGCACGGGAAATCGGAAAATCACCTGATGGTTTCATATACTAGGAATGTATGAATTTCTGTTGCAATAAAAAAATTGCTGTTATACCGATGAGTACAGCGAACTCATTTTCTAGGGCAGATACGCTATTCGGTCCGGGGACTAAAAGGTTGTGATTTATTCTTCTTGACGTTAAATCTTGGATGATTTTGCGTCAAATAAATATCAATACACCTTTGTACAACATTATTGAATACCCTTGCTATTTGTTGATTGTTTGCTAAATTTATTGATAAATTAATATATAAAAAAAACTGCTGCATCGAAATTGCTATGTTTTAAGGTCCATGTGTTCAAATTTAGAAGTACAATTACAAAAACAGGATAACAGTAAACATCTACAATGGCCAAAAACTGCAATCACACGCCACAATTCACAAGCGAACACCACCAGATTAACAATAATGAAGACAAGATACAAACATAAACAACGATAGGAACTCGTCATTTAGACATCGGTAGTATCAGTGAGAGGACAGTAAATGTGTAAAGTCTTCAGGTCACTGAAATTCAAAACCAATTTAACGGATTTGTTTAGAAAATCTCGTCGATATCTACTATGATCTACTACTACTTAAAGAATGTAAGTTAAGTCCCAGTTTTCTGGATTTTTTCTGACATTTTTAACAACATTTACATAAAATCGAGGATGAGAAATGCCCTTTATAATTAGCTGTTTGCGAGTGACGTCATATCTATATATCATCAAACTTTTTACGAAAGGATATGGAGTAAGTGAACATGAGACCACAACACATATGTCAACTCCAATTGCAATAATTTAAATGAGCTGTATGGCCATTTCGGAAATTAATTCCTCACCAGGAGCACTAGAACCCAAACATATGAAATCCATAGTTTCAAAAAAAATGTTAAAAATGCATAAAACCAAACGAAATCCGAATAATCAGTAATATCAATTATTGTATAGCAACATATTATTCCCTAAGAAAATCAACCAAATGTAAGCGTGCAATAAATTTCCATATTGCACTAGTGCAAATATGACTTAAATTTCATGACGTCATCGTCAACCGAAATCCCATTTTTTACAGAATTTTTGCGTTGCTATACAATAAAAGGGTTATTGCATGACTATTGAGGAACATTATCCGTCGTAGAATATATATTGCACTCGCAAATTCGTGCAGTATAAAATTCTACTCTGGACAATATTCATGCAATAACCCTATAATATAGCTAAGGACAAAACTACGATGAAGGGAGTTAAAACTTAGGTTTTAGAATTTACATAAATTTAGCTATTAGTAAATGAACAAAGTGCACACATGAGATATAATCTCATGTACAAGTACACTATATCTAAGAAAAATAAACGGGGCATACATCTGTAACACATGGAATTGTTTTACCAACTCCACACTGCATTAAAGGACAAACTCCTGTATTGAATATTTTACGAAAGGATATGGAGTAAGTGAACATGAAACCACAATACATATGGCAACTCCAATTGCAATAATTTAAATGAGCTGTATGGCCATTTCGGAAATTAATTCCTCACCAGAAGCACTAGAACCCAAACATAGGAAATCCATAATTTCAAAAAATGTTTAAAATGCATAAAACCAAACGAAATCTAAATAATCATTTTATGAAAGGATATGGAGTAAATGAACATGAGACCATAACACATATATTAACTTTAACTGCAATAATTTTAATGAGCTGTATGGCCATTTCGGAAATTTATTCCTCATCAGCAGCACTAGAACCCAAACAAAGGAAATCCATAATTTCAAAAAATGCTTAAAATGCATAAAACCAAACGAAATCCGAATAATCAGTAATATCAAATATAGCTAAGGACAAAACTACGATGGCAGGAGTTAATCCTTCGGTTTTAGAATTTACATAAGTTTAGAAAATATTAATTGAACAAAGTGTACACATGAGATATTATCTCATGTACAAGTACACCATATCTAAGAAAAATAAAGAGCATACATCTCTACCACGTATCAGTATTAAAAGTATTTAATAATTTATGAAATCTGTAACCTTGTTGTAAAAGTTTGGATGTGAGAGTAAGGTTACGCTCATTTAAATCGTCAAGGGTAGAACAAACGCGAGCGAATCGTACAAGTTGAGATATACGTAGGATGGAGCTAGGGGGACGTCACCGTCAAGAAAGGGGTAATTAGTATTAGTGAAATCAAAATCATAATTTTTTAAGTTCAATATGTGCAATTATTTGAAAATAAGAAGTTGTGAATGGTAGGTAAGGTAATCGTTTCTCCGTAAGTACTGTGACATTATTTGTACAGAGACTGATTGTTTAATGTACATATTATTGTGGGGATGTCACAAAATTGAATAAGACACATGAACTTTGCAGTGTATTTATATAATTTTATGTTCTTGTTCTTGTTAACATTCTTACAAGGTAACAACAAATAAGCTAATAATTGCATATTCTGGAAGGATGTATCTGCAATTAATTCTACAGTATCTTGGATATTACAACAGCAATCATTGCCATGTATTTCTTTTCTTAAGTGATAGGAAAAAGAAGGGAAACGGGGAATGTGTCAAAGAGACAACGACCCAAAGGGGAGTAATAACAACT